>PHNY01261101.1:4677-15686 GCA_003724115.2 Anethum foeniculum
ATTTAGTGGTAGATTTAATTTTTGAGCATTGTAGTTTAATGGGTTAGGTAGAGTAGTTTATCTTTGATGTTGCGTGTGTGAGTTAGTATAGAGTTTAATTTTGTGCAAGTGGGTGCATGTGTGTTTGGTCTTTAATTTCCTAGATCTAGTTTATATTTTGATGCTTTCAAGTTGTTAGTGGTAAGATGTCTTTAAATTTTAGATTTAATTTTTAAGTGAATTTGGTATTGTTTAATTTTTCCGGTGTGTTCTTAGTATTCTGGCTAAATTCCGGCGTGAAGTTCATTTGCGTTGGGGTTTGGTTGGGTGTTTTATAAATATTAGAGTATTAATTTTCTGCATATTTTGTTTCCTTTGATTTTTGCACTTTATTTTTATATTTTTCTTTATCCTCTCCTATTTTGCATATTTAATTCCTCTGTTATTTTTCCTTGCCATTTTACATCACCTGTACTTCACTATCACCGGAATTCTGCACCTTTACATCCCTCGTTTTCGACCTTCATTCGATTCAAACCAATTCACCACCACTCTTGACCACCCATCGACTACAATCCGACCTTATTTCTCCTTCACTAGCTTCACTGCCTCACACCAGACTTCTCAACTCCAGTTCAACCCACTTCGATCCCTTCAACTCTTCTACAACCACAACTCCAATTCTCCGATTCGCAATCACCAACAACCCAACCTTATACACCTGCATTCATCTCTTTTGACTCTCCTATCTGTTCTCCACATTCACCTGCAAACTTCTCCATTCGATCCCATCCACCCAGCTTCACATCGACCCATCGCAGCCATCAACTACCGCTGCTAACTCCCTCGTTTTCACCCGGAATTACCAAACCCACAGCAAACCACAGCAGTCACTCTGTTCTTTAGTTTATATTGTGCAGCACCGAGTTTTTGCTGAATCATTGAGTTCCAACCGAGTTCGTGTCCGCCTGAGTTTGGCTAGTTGCAACTGAGCTGAGTTTAATACGTTTTTCTTCACCCAATCATTGAGTCGACTCACCTGGTAGCAGTAACTGAGTGTGATAGTTGTGTTTGGCAGCTATTTTGTTTAATTTATTATTGATTATGTTTGGTTTTGAGTTTGTCTGTAGTAGTGTAATTAGAGTTAAATATTACGGATAGGATTTTAGTAGTATAAATAGTTGTTTGAGATTTGGTTTGTTGAATTTGGTTGATTATTGGCTAGTCGTATTTGTAAAAACTTTATGCCTAAATTTTTACTAAAATTTCATAAATAAATAAATTAGATTTGTTTTATAGTTTATTTGGAATAATTTTAAAATATCAATTAATTAGTTTAAAATTAGATTAGTTTAAATTTTCCTTTAAATCTTGTAATTACTTTTTAGTTAGAATTAATATTTAGGTTACTTAAAAATAATCTTTAGATAAATCATCTTTTAAATTTGAGTTTTCTTTAGTTCGATTAATTATTTATTAAGGATTATTACAAAAATACTGTGGACGAACTTCATAAATACTAAAACGAGATCGTGCGCTTGCGATTAATTTAAAACTCATTTTCCACCACATCAAGTTTTTGGCGCCGCTGCTGGGGATTATTTTAATTTTTCGTAATATTTCCTTAATTTTTAGTTTTTTGAATTAATTATTTTTCTCACTTTATTTATATTTCTTATTTTCAGGAAATCGGAGCATTCGGGAAGCGGACAACCCGGAGAAATTCGCGAAGAATTTTTGAAACTTGCTTCGGTAACCCGTATCTCTTTAATTTTCGCTCTTTTTATTTTTAGAAAATCACAAAAAAATCTGAAAATTGAAAAAATCACAAAAATATTGCAAAATCTAAAATTCAAAAAATAGTTAGAATTACATATTTGTGCATCATGCATTTTTCACCTAGGATCACATCATGCTAGATTTAATTTCTTTGTTTTTAAATTTTCGTACTTTAATTGTGGTGATCGCTGGAGGACCCCAAGGTACGTTAATTTCTTTCAAAGTTTTAGATTAGGACACATAGTATAAGCATCCATAGTTGTTTATCGCTTTTATTTATCTCGTTATTTGTTTGCATCATTTAAATAAACTTTAAGGGTAAAACGCAATCGTAAGATAAGGGAAGGGATTTCATTATTCTTTCTTTAGCCCAAAAACAATTTAATCCTTCATTTTGCATTTTCCTAGCCTTTTAATAAAATGAATTAGACATAAGCCCATAGGATTTCGCGCTGAACTAGGAAGAGAACCTAGAACGAATATTCCTTTATTATTCATTCTTTTGGTGACTAGGCTAGCGAAAGCTTACCTGACCAATTAAGATCCGGTGACTAGGTTGGTGTTTAGCCTCTTGGCAATGCTTGCATCCTACCTGGCCGGATCAGTTTGAATATATATTGGAGTATGAAATCTAGTATTATCTTATCGTTAGGAGCAAGGTCTAGTTCTTTTTAGGGAACACTAGGATAGAATTTTTCTTTCGATTCTTTCACCCTTTCTTTTTGTGTGTTTAAATTTCCGCACTTATTTGCTACGTGTTTTAATTTAAGCATGTCTGTAGCATTTAAGTATCGTTGTTACCCCGCCATGTACATGAATTACAATCCTCCGAACTTCGAGTTTCAACCTTATTCCAACTTTGACCAAGTCAATGTGATGTCCCAACGTACACCTCAAATTGATCCTTTTTACAATCCCGGTTGGAATAATCACCCAAATTTCTCATGGAACCAAGGTCAAAATTTTAAAACTCCGCTGTCACAATTTCAACAGCCAAACTCTTACCATTTTCCGAATCAAAATCCTTTTCCTAACCCAATTCAAGCTCCGTTAAATCAAGTTCTTTATCAAGAGCCTTTGAATCCTCCCGATTTTCATGATTCGGAAACGAGATTAATTCCTTAAAAAAGAGTATCGAGGCTTTTATTGAGGCTCAAACCAATTTCATACAAGCCAATACTCAAGCCATATCTAGGTTAGCGGTCCGAAAGAGTCAAATAGCCAATATCATTTGTGAGCTTGAGAAGAATGAGCTGCCAAGTCAACCCGAGGTCAATCCTAAAGTCCCTTCCAATCAAAGACCACACGAAAATGTGAGCGCTATAATTTCTCTTAGGTCAAGAAAGAAGGTTGATACTCAGGTAGGTGTTGATTCTCACGAAGATAAAGAAGAAGATTTGAATTCTGAACCTAATCATTCTCTTTCTACTCTTGTTTTAAATTCTACGAAACAACCTTTGAACTCTGAGTCTTCTGCTTCTCCTAGCAAACCAACTTCACCTAGCGATCTTTCATCTTCTAAACAACTTTCGAAACCTAACTCTGATTTGTGTGTTGAACGAGTCTATAAGCCGAAAGATCTGTATCCTCAAAGACTCATTTCCAACAAACAATCGGCTCAAATGAAGCAAATCTTGGAAGTTTTTAAACAAATCAAGATAAACATTCCTCTTTTAGATGCCATTCAACAAGTTCCTGCTTATGCCAAGTGTCTAAAAGATTTATGTACTCACAAGCGATCCATCCATGCTCCAAAGAAAGCCTTTTTGACTTTGCAAGTTAGTTCAATTCTTTCAAATCAAATTTCCATGAAATATAAGGACCCCGGTTGTCCTACAATTTCATGTGTCATAGGCAATACCTTTGTGGATAAAGCTTTACTTGACTTAGGTGCGAGTGTTAATCTCCTTCCATTCACCATCTATCAAGCCTAGGTTTAGGCAAACTTAAGAACACGAACATGACTCTTCAACTAGCCGATCGTTCTGTCAAAATGCCTAAGGAAATAGTTGAAGACCTGTTGATCAAGGTTGGTGATTTTATCTTTCCGGTTGACTTTATCGTACTCGAGACTCAACCCATCACGAATCCTAGGAACCAAATTCCGATAATCTTAGGAAGACCTTTTCTTGCTACATCTAATGCCTTAATCAATTGTAGGAATGGTTCCATGAAACTCACTTTTGGTAATATGACCATTGACCTTAACATTTTTAATGTATGAAAAGAACCCAATGAGCTTTATGAACAACAAATAGGGGTTAATGTAGTCGACAAGTTTGTTAATTGGTCTAGCTTAGAGGATATTGAAATTGAGTCTCTTCTCAAAGAGGATGTTGAGCGTAATTATGAGTCCAATCGAGAGCTCCTTGAGTCGTACAAAGATATGACTTTGGAAGAGATGTTAGAAGAGTTAGATGCCATTTGCTCAAAGTGGGAAACTCCCCAGGTTGTTAGTGTTGAACCTTATCAAATTGATAAGAGTCCCGTAGGTGAACCACCTACACTTGACTCGTTATTACCTTGTTTAAAATTTGACCATTATGCCCACGAAGATTGTGGACCCGTTTCTTATGTCATTCCTAGTGTTTTAAACCTTGATCAATTGTCTCATGTCTCTAATTTGCTTAAACAAAATGAAGAAGTCTTAAGTTGGTTTATGGAAAACATTAGTGATACTTGTCCTTTAGGATTGACTGATTGCAATTTGCTTGAGAAAATATTTTCTAATCAAAATTTTCAAAAATATCTTGATTCTTTCTCGAAGCTTCATCCCATTTTTCCTGCCAGCATTGGTTAGTTTGAGTTTCAAGTTGTTCCATTCCCTCGCAAAGTTCAAGTATGGGGGAATAATTGTGTGCGTGAGTTGTGTTAGTTAGTAGTTTTTTCTGCATTTCGATTCTCCGTCATCCCTTATCAGGTATTTTCTGGCCATCTCATTTGCATATTTCTCTATTTTGCATACATTAAGGACAATGCATGATTTAGGTATGGGGGAAGGTGTAGTGTAAATAGATAAAATCAGAAAATCCAACAAAATTGAAAAAAATTCAAAAAATTCAAAAATAGAGTCATTTTTAGCTAATTTGTCTTATATTCTTTTGAACTTTAGTACTATTTGGTGTTAACTTCTTTTCGAAAATTATATATGTAATGCCTTGTAGATAATTCGAACGTAGTTGAGTAAGGTGTTTTTTTGAAACTTTTGTCGAACGATTTTTTACTCTAGATTCTAAGACGACACTTTTGCACAAGACCTTTGTTGGAGAGATTGTCTAGGGGTGTTATTCAATACCTGAGAGAGAACCCATATGTTGAAACAATGTCGAATCAAACCTTTGCGAATAGAAATGAAAACAAAAAGAAAAAAAAAGAAAAAAAAACAAAAAGAAAAAAAAAATGTTGAATAAACTACTTCAATACCCATTGTCCTTATAAACAAAAATCTTAAGATGATGGACACAAGTAGAATTGACTAGTCGAGTTTTGTGGCCTTTGTTACTCGAGTTATTAAGTCCATCGGAGGATTTCAAAACCTAGTGCCCTAAGACCGTCTAGTTTGGGAGTCACTGACCCAAAGCTCGCTATATGGGTAACATAGAAAGCCTAAGAAAACAGACATCATAAAGTCAATTAAAAAAAATAGTAGAAAAAATAGAAAAAAGAATAATCTTTTGCGAAGTTTGGCTAGATACTTGTCTTGATAGAGAATGGGTCAGTTCAATATTGGTTGAAAAATAGAAAATGTTCTTAGACTTTTAGATCCATCAAAGGCCTTAAACTCACTACACATCTTGGACTCTTTTGTAAATTTCTAAGTCGACATAAGTGGATTTGAGTCATCTATATCTTGGCTATTATTAGAAGAGTCTTCAAGGCATATATTTTCCTAATAAAATCTTTTTGTTAACACCAATAAGTGCTTTAGTGAAATTGAGTTTTTGACACTTGCTGAAATTGTCTCAAAGATTTTATGGGTATATCTTCTATAAACCCTTAGGAGACAACACTCCTCCGGTAAAGATCGTCTACGGGTTTAACGGGTTGGTAAACCTAAAATTACCCGTCACGCCTACGAAAAGGAGCATAATAACTTAGTTCACTAAAGGAAGAGTAATAAAGAATGATGGCAAACTGAAATCTTCTGAAGAGTAATCAGGTCAATTCATTTGAGCTAAGTGAAGAAAGGAAGTTGATCATGATCAGAAAATTCACTAAAGAATCAGATGCTGACTATGATGATTGATATTCTCATAATTCTTACATTTTTCCATGCTTATTATTTGCTATTCTCGTATTTAATAAATTAATTGTTTGTGTTTGTAGGTATTTTTTACATATCAATAAAATAAAGGAAAAATAAAGAAAAGCAAGGAAGGGCTAAAAGGGAAAGAGCAAAAAGAGATAAAAGAAAAGAGAAAAGAAAAGGGAAGGATGGAGAAGCTTCTAGAAGAGGAATCTTAAGGATAAGGCTTGGATGAAATGAAGGGCTAGGATTAAACAACATACCCACCAAATGTATGGCCATGATTTAGCCAAGCCACCCTAAAACCCTATTCTTCCCCTATAAATAGACCCCTTTACCTCCTTGTAAATTAGACCCCCTAGGCTGGCCTAGATTAGTTTTCATTTTGTTCTTGTTTTAGCTCTCTTTCAATTTTGTAAACACCCATTTCTAGGCTAGAATCCTAGGGGGTTAGATTAGTCTAATTTCTTGTTCTTGTTTTAGTTTGTAAACACTCTTTAATTTTATGCAAATCTTGTCTTTCGATTCCATTTCTCTTGCTTTTATTTTCAAGTCCTTAGATCTACTTTTATCTCTTGGCACATGAACTTTCATAAACCCAAAAGGAGGATCAATAGTGTAAGACTACCCCTTATTAGTGAAAAGATGCCTTGATTTTAATTTGTTGCATTGTTCTTGATTTTTCTTTAGTTAGTTTTAGTGGTAGATTTAATTTTTGAGCATTGTAGTTTAATGGTTTTGGTAGAGTAGTTTATCTTTGATGTTGGGTTTGTGAGTTAGTATAGAGTTTAATTTTGTGCAAGTGGGTGTATGTGTGTTTGGTCTCTAGTTTATATTTTGATGCTTTCAAGCTGATAGTGGTAAAATGTCTTTAAATTTTAGATTTAATTTTTAAGTGAATTTGGTATCATTTAATTTTTCCGGTGTGTTCTTAGTATTCTGCCTCACACCAGACTTCTCAACTCCGGTTCAACCCACTGCGATCCCTTCAACTCTTCTATAACCACAACTCCAATTCTCGGATTCGTAATCACTAACAACCCAACCTTATACACCTGCATTCATCTCTTTCGACTCTCCCATCTGTTCTTCACATTCACCTGCAACCTTCTCCATTCGATCCCATCCACCCAGCCTCATATCGACCCATCGCAGCCATCAACTACCGCTGCTAACTCCCTCGTTTTCACTTGGAATCACCAAACTCGCAGCAAACCACAGCAGCCACTCTGTTCTTTAGTTTATATTGTGCAGCACCGAGTTTTTGCTGAATCACTGAGTTCCAACCGAGTTCGTGTTCGCCTGAGTTTGGCGAGTTGCAACTGAGCTGAGTCTAATCCATTTTTCTTCACCAAGTCATTGAGTCGACTCGCCTAGTAGCAGTAACCGAGTGTGATAGCTGTGTAATTAGAGTTAAATATTACGGATAGGATTTTAGTAGTATAAATAGTTGTTTGAGATTTGGTTTGTTGAATTTGGTTGATTATTGGCTAGTCGTATTTGCAAAAACTTCATGCCCAAATTTTTATTAAATTTCGTAAATAAATAAATTAGATTTGTTTTATTGTTTATTTAGAATAATTTTTAAAATACTAATTAATTAGTTTAAAATTAGATTAGCTTAAATTTTCCTTTAAATCTTGTATTTACTTTTTAGTTAGAATTAATGTTTAGGTTAATTAAAAATAATCTTTAGATAAATCATCTTTTTAAATTTGAGTTTTCTTTAGTCCGATTAATTAATTATTATGGATTATTGCGAAAATAAATAGTCTATGTGGACGAACTTCATAAAAACTAAAACGAGATCGTGCGCTTGCGATTAATTTAAAACTCATTTTCCGCCACATCAATGATCTATCAGTTAAATTCAAGTCATTCAAAACCACAAGATGTCAAGGAACTGGAAACTTCTAGGAACTTCATTTCAATTAGGTATTATGCTGCAGAAGAAAACAAATCATCAGAACTCTTGGAGATCTAAAAAGGCGATACAACTGAAAGACTGCATCATCTTTGCTGCTGAGAAAATCATAATCCACAGAAAGACACAAAGATGGAGTGGTCATTCAGTCTGTAAGTTTTACATATCAAAGTAAAAATATTGTACTTGAAAGTCATACTGCCTTTAATGTTTATCACTCTATGTATGAGACTTGAAATTGTGCATAAGTTTCTTACTCACAATTTGGGGAAGATTGTTAGGTACACGACATATCTATTCCATCATAACAAGCCTACTCAAGTAGCAATGTCTCTTTACATGAACAAATGAAGTATTTCATTTGAATTAGTGATAGGTTTCAGTGTACTTGTCTTGTTTGTTTTTCTAGACAGCTCAAATGTCTAAATGAGCTAAGAGATCTCCATGCAATAGTCTTGTATATACATTATAGAATAAATCAACTTAGAAGAAGTTCAATGAAGATTGTTCAAGCAGCAAGCTGCAGAGAAGACTATTGAAGATAATAAGTTGCAGAAATTTCTCTGAGTCAAATATCGTGAAGTCTAGAAGAGCTATACCGAGAACTAACCAAGGCTATATCGTGAAGTCATCAATATTGACAAGTTAAATCAAGTCATATCGAAAAGTCTCATATAGTAAAGTCTCATACAGTAATGTCACATGTCGTGAAGTCAAGATCAATATCATGAAGTGCTATATTGAGAAGTCTCAATTTCAAAAAAAATCCAGATTTGTACAATGTCGAGAACTGTGATAACAAAGTAATTCAGAATTCACGATATCTTCACTTAGTCGGTCTATAACAAGACAAAAGAAGGTACAATTTCCAGAAATGAAGAAACGGATCACTACAACACATTGTACATGGAGATGGTCCATGAACAGGTGTCCAGCCTACGGTTAAAACTTTGAGAGAAAGAAAAGGAAACACACGGCTAAAGATAAGGAGAAAATATCAAGATCATGGCGGTCCTGAAAAAACTGCAACGTGTCTCATGCATACAGAATCTCCAGCTATAGAATGGAGTGGCCCCTGCCTTTAGCAAAAATGTCTTATTAATAGAGTGCACATTCCATATCCTTAGTTGTGTAGCAGATTGATGACTCAAATTATAATATCTTTTCTCTCTCTGTGAGCCAAACTCGAGAATTTATTCTTGAGAAGAAGCCAAGAAAAACACTATCGTTTTTATCGGGACTGTAGCAACAATTTCTTCATTCTTATATAAAGTAAATTGATTAAATATTATGTCTCGTGTTGCTCATGCTTTTTATTCTACTGCATACAATATTTATTTATCCTTGCCGAGTTGATATTTCATAAAAAAGTTTTGAAATTTATCAACTAGTCATTCACCCTCCCCCTCTGCCTAGTTATTTGAGAACCTTGTTTTTCAACATAAATCATGGTAGTTTATACGGACCTCGAACCTCGTACAAGAAGATGCATACATTTTTTTTAATAAAAAAGAAACGTGGCAGAAGACTCACAATACAAATAGACACACTACTATGGTCAAAGCATGAAATTCACTTACGTAATTAAACAAAAGAAAGAATCAAATTGCAAGACATATTTGATCAAGACTCATGAATATCACATAGGTAAACAAAAATCATGGTGTATAAAAGTAATAACCGAAGGTAAAATATACGATGTATTTTCTGTCCGAGTCATTAATATTCCAACGGTTTTCTTTTTTAGGCACACAAACCCTAATTTTAATTAGATAACTATAAAACTTTCTCTTAATGAGTCAACCTCTCCAAGTAAATTCAATATTCTATACACATAACTGCCTAAATTAAAAAGATATCGATTTTCTAAAATATTCTAACGCTTATTTTTACTAGTAACAAATCTTATAATTAATCGAATAACTTCTACAAAAAGTTTTAAGAATATTTTAAACTAAAAAATAATTTTCTAATTAAAATTATTTTAATATCTAATATCTAATAATAATATAATAATAATAATAAAAATTATGGGTTTTACAAACAAAACCCTTCCATCGACAAAATCCTTACATTAAAACACCTCCATGAAAACCCTCGTACAAAAATGATAATAAAAAAACCTTGATCAAAGCGGCCTCCAAAACTTCAGTTTTTCTCTCCAAAACCGACTTACAAATCTCAGATGCTTTAATCGGATTAACTCCTTCACATTTTGTCTTAATTGAAGCCTTATCATACCATAAAAAAGACCAAAATACTTATCTTTGTCATTGTAGAATGGGTAACGGTAAAATTTCAAACGACTTGTTTAGACTTAGTGGACCTCAAAATCGGTGTTTGAACATCACAATCGTATCATTCCTTTCCATGAACTTTGAGAATTAATTGATGAAATTGACATGATGGAAGTCATTGATATGGAGAGGTACATGACTCGTAATTTGAAAAACTCCCCAATTTTCAGAGATGTAAACCAGCTTGTACATATACAGAATATAGGGATATAAAAATAATCTATATATATTATAATGCCAGGAGATCGAAAAACCTCCAGAATCGTTTAACATATTTTTCTTGAATTATCATTTTTTTTATTTTTTTATTTAAAAAAATTCTTGCATTAATTAGCATTTAATTAGTCATTAATATTCCTTTTAAATATATATTAAATTTACTTTATTTATATTTATATAAAGTTTTTGCATTAGTTACCCTATTAAATATATATAAAATTTACTTTGTTTTATTTATATAAAATTTTAGAATTTTTTTTTCAAGTATTATAATAATTATTTCCATATAAAATATTAATTATCTAAACTAAAGTAATATTATTTTCAGATAAAACATTAATTTAACTATGTCATTTTTTATTTTCTATCAAGATCACTTCAATTTTCTAGGTGATTATACGATAAAACGACATTAACCTTTTGAGAAATTCATTATTAAGGGCAACGATAATCGTGATACATTAAGAAATTACATATTCTAAAATACTTTTAATACACATTTTTTTTTGACATAAACTTTTAATACACATTAATTGTACCCATTTGAAGCACTTTTAATACACAT
>PHNY01261171.1:4502-20144 GCA_003724115.2 Anethum foeniculum
CCTAATAAAAGAAATATTCCCCGAAGCTTGTTTGTTTGTTCGTTTTATTTTATTTCTACTGCAATTATTTTAGAAAAACGAAGAACATACATTCACCCCCCTCTGTATGTACCTTTTGGACCTAACATTAAAGGAGAGATTGACTATCGGTTCCTGATTTTTAGGATTGCATCTATTAGTTAGATATGTACAAAAATAGATTGATTTCATTAGAACATATCTTGTGTAATTGATAGGGCAAATGTATGTAATATATAAATACAAAGTAGGTTATCATCATAAGCGGATTTAAGGGGGTCCTTGCCCCCCCCTAAAGATTGGGAATATAATCATTATAGTATGTATAAAGATGCATACTGTCTACAGCTCAGTTGGTAGTTGGTTGTGCTTTTGTCCCCAATAGCCAGGTTTCGAGTCTTTACACTTCTTTTTTTTGAAGACCACAAGTATACATTTCTCTTTTTAAAGACCACAAGTCATTCAGTAACACTCTTATTATAACACTCCGTGCCTTGTTGATATACTAAGCAGCATATCACAAGTCCAGCAAGTCACTCATGCAAATTTCAAATTCTTTCAACATCTTAAACTGAATCATTTAATAAGATGCAAGAATTCTTAGAATTAGCTTGACTTATAATTTTATAATTTTTTTTTAAATTTAGTCATAATAGTATTCTTTTATACTGGATAATTTGATTCGATAAAGTTATATAGAAGTGTATTCAACTTCATATTTCAAATAAACTCCCTTTACTTTTACTTGAAAATTATATATAAGTATAATTTTTTTATAACAAAATTTTCCGCCTCCCCCCTAACTTTTTTTTTTTGGTGTCTGCCACTGGTTATCATTTTGATTTTGCATTACTCGAGAAATTTTGTAACTTAGCAGCTCTCAATAACATCAGTATTTCTTGAAATAGTTTGTAACAAATTTTATATCTTGATTAATAAAAGTTGTTCAAGTTTTCATATTTGTTATCAGTAAGCCGAAACACTTTATACAATTGTATTCAACCCCCTTCTACAATTGTTATGTATTGGGAAACAATTGGTATCAGCGCAAACTGATATTTATACTATCAGAAACGATCAAAATGTCAGTTAACAAATATGAAAGTATTAAGATTTCAATTTTGGAGAAGGCTGATTACCCAACATGGAAGGTAAAGATGATGATATATTTGGAAGCTACTGATCCTGATTATGTGGATATCATAAATGATGGACCACTAGTACCAACAAAACTTGTGCCTCTGTCTACCACTGTTCCTGAACATTATACAATAAAGGAAAGAAATGAGTGGTCACTAGAAGAGAAGGCTGCAGTACTGAAGGATGCAAAAGTAAGAAACATTCTTCATAATATCATAAATGATGGACGACTAGTACCAACAAAACTTGTGCCTCTGCCTGCCACTGTTCCCGAGCATTATACAATAAAGGAAAGAAAGGAGTGGTCACCAGAAGAGAAGGCTGCAGTACTGAAGGATGCAAAAGTAAGAAACATTCTTCATAATGGTTTAGACTTTGTGTTGTCAAACGAGTAATTGCTTGCAAAACTGCAAAGGAAATCGGGGATACCTTGGAAGCTCAATGCCAAGGCATAATGGCCATCAATAAGAACGGAAAAGCTGTTCCGATTCAAGAATATGAGCACTTTGAAGCAAAAACTGATGAGAGTTTTACTAACACTTATGACAGGTTTCTTTTACTGCTGAATAACTTGTCTTGATTGGAAAAGTGTATGATCATCAGGATTTAAACACCAAGTTTCTCAGAGCTTTACCTGAGAAATGGGATACTCAAACATCAATTATTAGGCATCAGTATGATCTTGATAATGTGACTCTTGATGAAATTTATGAAACGCTTAGGACTCATGATTTGGAGATACATCAAAGGATAAACAGGAAAAGTAACAAAGGTAAGTAAGTTGTTTTAAATGTTGAAGTAAAAAACTCTAAACCAAAAGTGGTTGAAAGCTCTAAGAGAAGAAGCAAAGAAGTGGAATCATATACTGATGGTTCATAATCAAATCCTGATGACACTGATGAAGATTCAGATATAGATTTTGCTGATCCAGATGTCATTTAGATGGCAACTATGAGTGTTAAGGGTTTTAAGAAGATGAAATTCAGGAAATCTCAAAGGAGAGAAAACTTCAACAAGAAATTCTCTGGCACTGAGAAGGGAAATTTCAGGAAGAATAATACCAATGATTCAAAGTCAAACAAGGTGGATAAATCCAAGATAAAGTGTTACAACTGTGATGAAGTTGGACATTTTGTCAATGATTGAAAATCCAAAGGTGAGAAGAATAAAGGGTTAAATATCACATTGATCACTAAAGTGAAGGTCATATATCACTCAGTTCACTAATCTTAATGGGATATCATTTTGATCACTATAGTCATATAAATATCAAATAGATATCTAAAATATGTGTCGAGAAAGTAAATATTATGTTTTGTTGAGCTCTAAACACTTTTCTTCAACGATAGTATAACCAAATAAAAATTTGTGAATTCTAATATTTTTATATAATATATCTAAAATTTAAAAAAATTATTTATTCTATATTTTATTTAAATCAGATAAAATAATTGTAAAATTTAAAATAAATACTAAATATTATAATCTATGCGATGCACAGGGCTTTTTAATATATATTATAATTTTTTTAGTATATAATTATTTTTTAATAATAATAGTAATATTTATATGTATTTTAACCATGTTAATTATTTTTTACAATAAAACTAATATTAATAATTTATATTTGCTAAATTATATCTTTAAGATATTATAATCTTAATAAAATAATATTATAAAGATCAATAGTTCTTTATAAAATTATAAATATTAATTGTTATTTCATTAATTAGATGTACTTTTTTTAGGAAATACGATATATTATTTAGAACTAGTACTATAGATTATAAATTTTAATATCGTTGTTGAGAGTATTCAAACCTTGAATTTTTGATCAAATAGTCTAAATAGATTATAATTTTAATATTGTTGTTGCGAGGATTCGAAACTTTAGATTTGGTAGAATAGCCTAAATAAAGAATATTATTTAATATAGATCTAACGGCTCTGATTTATTTACTGAAAATTTAACAGTCAATATTCCTTCTATAATTGAACAAAAATACCAACAATTATATCATATTTTTATAATTTAATAGGAATATAATAAAATTTAATTTTAACGAGGTAACAAACTAATCCCAAACTAGTTTGTAAAACTGAAACAGGTAACGAACTCCCTTCCTACATCCCTGTGTATTTACCTTCTTTTCCAAGCTTCCTTCACTACATATAAACCTCATGATTCGTACTAATACATACACACCACGTGAATCACATATTACTGTCGTTTTATCTAATTACATTGCCGTTTTAGCTCTCCTTTTATTTACTACAGTAAATTTAAATATCGTGAATTATCAATGGCCGGAGCAGGAGATTCGAAATTAAATTCGCGCGGTCTTCGTATAGTCGTCGCCGGCGACAAAGCCACCGGAAAATCCAGCTTGATTGTCACCCTCGACAATGTTTTTCCGGCCAATGTTCCTCTGCTGCTGCCGGCGATGAAGCTGCGGAAGGATTTTTTCCCGGAGAGAGTTCCGGTTACTATCGTCGATACTTCTTCCAGGTCTCGTTCTCGTCCTCCATCCTCTTTTTATATCGTAAATTGAATTTACGTCTCGAAATAACAAAATTGTGAATTAAAATATGAATTCGTGTTTGTATTTAGTAAATATTTACACAAAAACAAACAATTCAACTTAATTTTATGCAATGATTAGGACTAAACAAAGAAACGAATTATCCAGCTATTTTTTTTTTAAGATGAGGAATTTTTTCTAAGTGACATGTAAAAGGGGACGGAGGCAATATTGTTTGTATATATACGTCACATTGCCATATTATCGTTTATTCCCGGACTCTGCACCTGTGTTCTTGCTTTTTAGATATATACAAACTGCAAACCAACCTATGATAAGAACTAAGAACTAATCACTGTGAGTGGTGAGTTGTATTTAACTCATGATTTTGTTTTTTTAATTTTAATTGAAATCGCCATTTTTAGCAATGTTATTAGTAAAAAAGTAAATAACTAACAGACTGTGAATGGCATATGTCCTTTGTAGAATCTTTTCAACGTGTTCCCCTGTTATTGTGAATCTAGTTACTCTTCAAATTTTCTGAATTGTGCTGTTTTTGCCAATACTCAGTGTAGAAAATAGAGATAAAGTAGAGGAGGAATTGAGGCAGGCTGATGTAGTGGTGCTAACTTATGCATGTGACGAGCCTTCCACTCTTGATCGCTTGAGTACATATTGGCTTCCTAAATTACGACGATTAGAGGTTTGTGCAGGACAGTAATGTTGATCATGTTGAACGTTAATTTTCTTCTTTTCATAAGAACTGTTTTTATGTATTCTTCGAAAAGCGCAAATATAGTTTTAAAATTTCTCACTTTAGAGTCGTATTTATTTTATTCTTTAGTATGTTTTTATAGAGTTAGACTACGTATCTGAACAGGTAAATGTGCCGGTTGTAGTGGTGGGTTGTAAGCTTGATTTGAGGGATGAAGAACAAATAGCTGATTTGGAGCAGGCAATGTCACCTATTATGCAACAGTTTGGGGAGATTGAGACTTGCATTGAATGTTCCGCATTGAGAAATATTCAGGTATGTTCTATACTTACCTTGTTTCTTCAGGATTTAACATCTGATGGATTTTTGTGCCACTTTTTTGCATCTATTGTTGCACCAATAAATTGTGAAATTGTTGAATTACTGTGTTAATTAAAGGTTCAGTTTATTGTTGAAGATGCCTTTACCTTAGACCATTAATATATCGCATCACTTCTCTTATGACATCTTCCAGAAATCGTATGGTTTCTTGCAGTTTCATGACAACTGAGGTAACAAATGCAATTTCAATTATGCAGGTCTACGAGGTTTTCTACTATTCTCAGAAAGCAGTAGTTCATCCCACAGCTCCATTGTTTGATCAGGAATTACAAACACTGAAGCCACAATGCGCCAGGGCTTTAAAAAGAATATTCATTTTATGTGACTATGACAGGGATGGTGCGCTTAATGATGCAGAGTTGAATGATTTTCAGGTATATTTTTCTGTAATGTGCTTTGCTGAAATTCTTATCAGCACTTAATGTCAAAGTTGTTACTTACAAGGTTTTAACTTTTAATAGTGAGGGAGATTCTTAGATAATATAACAATAAAGAAATTTACAGGTCAAGTGTTTCAATGCTCCTTTACAACCTTCTGAAATAGACACTGTCAAGAATGTTGTTCAAGAACAAGTGCCGGAAGGTGTCAATTATCACGGTCTTACGTTGGCAGGATTCCTCTTTCTCAATGCCCTATTTATAGAGAGAGGCAAAGTGGAGACAGCATGGACTGTGTTAAGGAAATTTGGTTACAATAATGAAGTTAGACTCGACGTGAACCAACTTCCAACTCCAATTAAGAAGACTCCTGATCAGGTAAATCTTTGCTGGTTTACATAGACTACTGTATTGCTATTCTTTCTTCTCTCATGTAAAGTTGTCTCCAGCTACTCATCTCTCTCTATTGGTAATTCCCTTCTGTGAAACTCTGTATTCTTTTCCTGTTTACCATCTCCTCCTAAGTCCTAAGACTTCCCTTGGCTTGTTTAAAAAATTGATTTAAAGGGACTTGCCTTTGCATACTCAAGGTTCTTAATAGTTGATCTCAGAGCTTGGGTTTAGCCACCTTTTCAGGTTTTGAGCGTCAAAATCATCCATTGTTGATCACCAATATGGCTGAATATTATCGTATAAGTGAAAACTTACTTTTTGGCAAGCAAAAAATCACTTGCTGCTTTTATATATCATTTTACTAGTAGCTTTTTATGTTTGTCCGAACATTTTAAGAGCTATTAATCTGCTGAAAAGTTACAAATGGGGCCTATGTAAGGCCTTTCTGGGGAACACTGCTATATTATTACAAGAAGCTTATAATTAGGTTAATTGTTTCTGAAACTTTACAAATATGAATGACTTGGTTGCACATATGAATACATCACTTAAAAAACCTGAATAGCTAAATCTGTAACATTCACATGTGCCTGCTTGCAAGCCCTGAAGTACGAAAAAGTATGATCTCTCAAAAAGTATTTAGTCCTATAATTTTGCAATAATAGATTTGATTCTCACGTTACAAATCTGGTATTTAATCTGGTCACATTATGCATAACAAATGGTATATACTTTAGCTTTTGAGGGGGTTATACATGGAACCGCGATGTACATTTATGTATATAAATACTGTATAACTAGTTGGTTTCTCTTGTATCATCTTAATATATCTAGGTGGTGTAATCTTTTATCTGAGTACTAATCCTTGTGTATTGTTTGTATAGAGCGTGGAGTTAACAAATGAAGCTGTTGAGTTTCTCAAAGAGGTTTTCTCCACATTCGATATCGATGGTGTAAGTACTTCTTATTATAGTTTCAACCATCTTAGAGGTCATGCATTCGCTATGTTTACTACCTTTATTTAAGCTTGTGGCCTGTGGGCATTAACATGTTCATAGATTTGGTATGTTTATGAGGCTATAGTCACTGGCCATCTATTGGAATGGATTCATTTGCTATGTGATAATAGAAACTAAAGTAGTGATTTCAAGTACATGGTCACTTGTCAGGATTGTAAGAATATTTCTGCTACATTAACCGGCTGGAAGTTGAGTAATTTTTGCCTCATGTGTTGTTTATACACTTTAATGGGCAATATGGAATCTTAATCTCTTTCAAATTTTATAGTAGAGCGGTGGCGAGAAACTTAACTGCTGTAAAATCTTTTTAACGAGTTTATTAATTATCAATGGATGATTCTTTTATTTATAATAAATATATGGGCTTTTTTGAAAAATACCCAAGCTCAAAAACATTTTTGCAAAAATACTATATCACTTTTTAAAAAAAAATTGCGAAAATATCTTTTTTTTTTTGCAAAAATACCTTCTTCTTTTTTTGCAAAAATACTTTTTTTTTTTGCAAAAATACGGTTTTTCTGCAACTCGATTCAACCAGATGCAACTTGGGCGGGTCTGCTACCCCATGCAACCAAAATCAACCTCGAATGCAACCAAAATCAACTTCGAATGCAACCAAAAAATTCAGTGCAACTAGTTGCATATCTGGTTGATTTTAGTTGCACCGTATTTTTGCAAATATTTTCAGAACATAGTAAAATCGCAAAAAAACTTAGAAAACATAGTAATTTTGATAATTTCTCTAAATATATTCATATATTTATAGTTGTTTTTTATTATATTTAATAATTTAGCAAGAAAAATAAAAATATTAGGAAGGTTCCAGCACTGCTTCATTCCATGGGACCTTATCTCGACCATCTGTTTTCATTGTCATGCTGAGATAGGGGACTTGGATTGACATGAATGTGTTTTGTTTTATCTCTCTCTCTCTCTGGGCCCCCCTTTATTCTTAGCAATTTTGCTCAAACACTTTGCTCCCGAGTTTTATTTTAAAAGAGAAGAGAAAAGAAAAATAAAGAGAAGGAGCTATACTAGTCTTTTGTTTTTTTCATGTGTGTGCCAAAGATTTTTATAGAGAAAAAATGGAAAAGAAATTTAAAGATAATCTGAATCAATTTCCACCCAAAAGTGGAAAAATTTAGAGAGAAACAAAACTTACAAACATTAAATCATCAAATATTTTATTATAATTTCACTTCCCTTTCTTTCCTTACAAAACCTTATGAACATGTGAAAGAAAATTTTGTACAATTTCTTTTCCTTAAATTTCAATTATTTTCTTTTTCTTTCTTCACATGAAAAACTCGGGAACGTAGTTCAATGGTCTAACTTTAGAAACAAGGAAATGACAGGCTTATAGAAGTTGGCAGGAGTATGAACTGTAAATAACTAAGGAATTTGTCATAGTGTGAGGTTAAAGTTATTTGGTTCATTGTGCAACATGGAAGTTTTGAGGTTGACTTTAAGAAATTATATTTTCTTTGGATTATGCATTTTCATGAGTTCTTTAGTGCATTGATCTGGTTTACTATCATTTTGATATTGTTGCTTGACTTTATATCAGGATGGAGTGCTTCGAATAGCTGAGCTTCAGGATCTTTTTTCTACAGCCCCTGAAAGGTAGCCTAGCTTTTAGTCTGACTTGATAATTGGACCTCTAGATTATAAACAAAGAAGTTTGAATTGTTTGCATTATCATTGAAAATAGTTGTCTGATAGAATTTATAAGTTTGTTGTCTTGCTTATCTTCTAGAATAGACTTGATAACATTAGACATAAAAATGATAAAGTCCTATGATATATTTTATAGTATGTTGTGGTTTATTTTTGATTTATTGATGCTTGTTGCAATAATGCGAGGAATCTTTATCATTGAGTTCATATCAGAAAGTGTAGCTTCATGCCCAGGCATGGTTGTGAGACAAAGAGTAATATTGTCATTTTATTGCCTCTTTTGACCAGAGATACTAGTTATATATGTTATATGTTATATTTTTTAGATTGCTAAAATTAGGGGTCTTAATCTGAAAATTTTCTCGAGTTGGCAAGCTAACTTAATTCCGAATATGCCCCTGTGAAAATCAACTTAGTATTATATATTCCTCAACAACCTGAGCGTACACTACATATTAAGGATAAAGACACATAATCAAAAACCAGTAGTTCAGACTTCAAAATTCTCAGGCTAAATCTTGAATGGCCTATTGGATATTGCTTTCATAGGTACTGCACTAAATTACCAGCATTGTTCAAGATAGAGACTTCCTTTGAAAATGGTTATCTAATTATTTCATAATCAAATTACTATTAGTATGCGTCCTGCATAGTTGACTAGTTGTATTCATGTTTTGTTCATAATATACCTCAATAGTGTCATCTGACATACCTTCCTTGCGACTTTGTGAATCTACAGTCCTTGGAGTGAAGCACCGTATGAAAATGCTGTTGAGAGGACTTTATTAAGGGGGCTTTCACTTGATGGCTTTTTATCCGAGGTATGGTGGAAAATTTATTCTTTTGTTAGCAGTGTCAGTTGATATATTTTGTGATTCTTATTCGAATCGATATGTTTGTCCCAAGCTAAAAGTCAACATCACTGTTTTTATCCTAATCTCTGAGATCCATGTTTAAAATTGTTTCTCTTTCGACCAGTCTTTCAAGCAAACTCACAAAAAAAAATAGTAATTCTGAAAAACTAATTGTACTACTATCTTTATTAAACATCTGCCCGAATGTAGTATTAGGTTCTTTCCCCTTACTCTAGTAAATATGCTTATCAACCGATTTCCTTTGGACAAATTTTAATGTCTTCATCAACTAGTGTACATGGGTTATTCCCTTGATTGGTTGGAGCAGGACAACTTTTTTTACAAGATGAAGGTGGTAGTTAACTTGTGCCTTTTATAGAGCCTCAAAATTGAATGAATTTTGTTAGCAGTTGCTAACATTACAATTTAACTTATCTGTAAATGAAAGAGAGTTGCACAGAAATATATCCACTTTCATATATACACATACAGGGTCGGGATATCAGATGGAGAACCATGAAAACATTGTTCTCCACTTTCAGGATTTGTAGAACAATTTGTACAATAAGTTCAACAATGGTTCTCATGCTAAAATAATTCTCATTGTAGTTTTAGCCTAAACATATTGTATGCACATGAAACTTCTTAATCACTAACAAACGTTAAATTTATGTTTTACTGTTTACTTGTCCAAGTGATGAGGATTGTAATTCTGACAAGTATGTAATGGTGGTGTAGTGGGCCCTGATGACCATGCGGGACCCAATATATTGTGTCGAGTACCTGATATATATTGGTTATGCTGGGGATCCTTCTTCTGCCATCCGTGTCACGCGAAGAAGAGCCATAGATCGCAAAAAGAAACAGTCTGATAGAAATGTTTTTCAGTGTTTCGTTTTTGGTCCAGAAGGGGCAGGAAAGTCTGCACTATTAAAGTCTTTTATCGGAAGGTAACTCATAAAACAGTATATGTACCTGTGTCCATTGAGCATATATTTTGCAACTTGAAATTTTCGAATGGTAACCATATCTAATGTAATCTCCAAAATGATAATTCCGATTTGTAACTTTACATGATATTGATGACTTTTGTGTAAACCATTCGAAATTGCAGGCCGTTCTCTGATGATTATGGTTCAGACAATGGGGATCTTTTTGCGGTTAACACAGTCGATCAACTTCAGGTACATTTCTTTACATTATTACATTATAAAAGGCGGGAAAGACAGTATTTGTCTTATGGTTGACATGATTCACATAAGCAATTTCTTTAATTTTTCAAATTCAGTTCATTAGTTTTAATATGTTTTGAATATCTCTGTTGAAGGAACTAGGGAAGACAATTAAGTTAGCTCTGTAAGAAACAGAGCTGTGCTTATTTATGCTCAATGCTTGACATCGCCTAATTAAATACTGTTAGTTTCTATATTAAATTGTGGTCAGATGGCAAATATGTGCATATGATGCATTTTTTTTATCAAACAACAAAATATGATGAGCATAACATTGTGAAAACCGAAAAATCTCCCTCTGTCCCTTTTTAGTTGTCACATTTGACTTTCAATGGTCAAATTGACCAACTTTTGACCAAAGATTAAAATTCATCCGTTTATTATATTAAAAAACTGAAAATTACATATTAAAATAAATTAAATGTAGTTTGTAATGATATAATTTTTAAAATATTGAAAATATATAACATACATAAATTTTAGTCAAAGTTTAATCAATTTGACCATCAAAAGTCAAAACTGGACAGCTAATTAGGGACGGAGGGAGTATTTGGAGATGCCAGCTTTCAAATGAGAAGCAACATACAGAAGATATTAAAGTTGCAGTTACCTTTCAAATTCAAGTGTGTGTGTCTATATATATATATATATATATATATATATATTTATGGCATTTACAAAGATATTCAACCAAAAAAACAAAATGCTAAGGCTTCCCCTTTATGAAATATATGGAAATCGAGGTACAGTAAGGTTGGTCATGTCATTGTTTTGATCAAGCACTCTACACAATGCAATATATAAATAATGAAATTCAAAATTATTATTTTTTCTTAAACTTTAAGTTTTTCTATAATGGTGGTTTCCCCGGAATGTACGAGTATTGTAGATAGTGTATATGAGTGTAAATAGCATATTTGTGATAAGATAAATAGAAGAACAGAGCAGAAGAATGGAAGGCAGTGTATGTATTTATAATATCAGTTGTTACAAATTGAGAACGCTGCTGCCTCTCTTATAGGAAATAAAACTTGGTCCTAAGTTGTTAACAGTAAAACCTAATGATGACATCATGATCACGATGACATGAAACATAAGTCATACTTACATCTTAACAATGAGAAATTTTGCCACAATTTACAATGTGGTTCAAAGAAAAATAAGCATGATGTACTTGTAAACAATGTTGGTGGAACATTATTTCCCCTGATATTCTTCGGGTCCCATCAAGTGTCAGTTAGCTCATAATAGTCTTAACTGAAGCATATTAAATGGCTGAATTGATCAACCCATTCCTATTGATCACTTTCGGAAGTTTAAAAGTACATATTTGATCAGCTACTTTTGATCAACCTAGTCGTATTGATCCTTATTGGAAGTTTAAAAGTACATATTTGATCAAGTTGAGAAGTACATATTTGATCAAGTACTTACTCTTCTTTTTTCTAATTATTCAATTAGTTACTTTACCACATATGCAAGGCTAAAATAGTGATGTGGTGCTTTTAGTTTAATATACACGTATGCTGGAATTTTCACAAATCATGATCTAAATGACTTGTTCCTATAACAGGGGTCGAAAACTCTTATCTTAAGAGAAATTCCAGAAGACGGAGTTGGACAATTACTATACAATAAAGATGCGTTAGCAGCTTGTGATATTGCTGTTTTTGTTTATGATAGGTAAACATTACCTTCTTATCATTACAATATTGCGGTAAATAGAAATATTACTATATTAATAGTTGACATCATAGGAGTAGAGTATGCCTTAACGCCTTAATTCGAATTAGTCAAGATCTTCGGTTTCAGCCCCTTGTGATAGCTGATGTGAATGGTTTTGGGGGAAGAATAAGTACTCCATTGGCAGAAGATAACACTTGCCTTAATGCTGAGTCGGGTTTCTGTTATCATGGAATCAAAAGAATAATTGGCCCTCTGACTTTCCTAAATAGATTTAAAACAATATGTACACAAATTTTTTGCATTCGTAGTTTATTAAGAACTTATATTTTCTTTATCACAGGGGGTTGTTTTTTGAGATATATGAAAGTGATAGTAGATAAGAATCATTCTAATAAATATCAATACAGACCATGCTTTTCAATAGAACTGGGAAATGGTCGGTCCTTAGTGGGTTGTTTCTTGAGATATATGAAAGTGAAAATAGATAAGAATCATTCTGATATATAACACAGACAATGTTTATCAATAGAACTGGGAAATGATCAGTCCTTTTTAATAGTTGTTAACGGATGACAAAATATAGTAGTGGTCCTTAGTGGGTTGTTTCTTGCGATATATGAAAGTGAAAATAGATAAGAATCATTCTAATAAATTCAATACATGCTTATCAATAGAACCGGGAAATGATCAGTCCTTTTTATATTGTTAATGGATGACAAAATATAGTAGTTGCAGTATAGCACGCAATGTAAAAGTCAGAATGGTTAATGTCCTCCATTTAAGAGACAGAACTCTTAATGGGTTAAACTCCGGAAAGGCAGACTGTGCACCATATGCTCACTGCAGTACAAGTTGCCCTAATGAATTTTTAAGCAAGAAAACTACCTTCAATATTTTTCTGTTCATAAAAAAATATGATGCAAACCAGTGTAAAGGCTGAAAACTATGCGAAAAGATTGAATCTTATTCTTAGTAATTCTTAATCAGTTGTCACGTTTTAAAGGAGCTTAAGGTTCCAAATACATACTCCATATGCTATCAGTGTGCGCCTACTTAAAGATATTTGTTAATGTAATTATGCTAGTAGGTAGTAACCATGTATGTATTTTTTTTTTCTTTTTGGTATGTAAAGGAAAGCTATAGTTGTTTTAGATCTTTCCCATGTCATTAAACATGTTTGGTCTTTTTCTCTTTCAGTTCTTATGAGCCATCGTGGAAGAAAACAGCTGACTTGCTGCTAAAAGTAGCCAGTCGGGGGGAAGCTACTGGTTATCAAGTCCCATGTCTGATTGTTGCTGCTAAAGATGATCTAGATCCACATATGGCGGCACTACAAGATTCAACTAGGGTATTCTTCTTTATGTTATAAGATGCAGTAGATCACTGTGGCTCATCCCTAAAGACTCAAAACTAAATGAACTGCACTGCCATAATAGCTCACTTCTCCATCCTAAATGTTTGGCTGAACATGACATGATGTTTGATAATTAATGTGTTAACTTTAAGTATTTTTCAAGAGACTATAACTATACACATTTCCAGTCGAAACAAATTAAGAAAGACTCTATATTGCAGCAGAAAAGCGAGGCCTGTTATTGTTTCAGTTTCAGTTTCAGTAGTGATGGACAGCCATGAGCCCTTTGCCAAACCCATAACTAGAAACTTCTGCAATAAATTTTTCCCTGAGAAAGTAGTAGAGTATATGATAGAACACTAAATTGAAAATATATAGTGAAAGAGTAGACAGATTAGACATTCCGAGCAAGGAGGTATTACAATTTACAATTTTGATTGGTTAGTAAACCTATAGATCTGTCGCGGTAATAAGTTGTAGGTTGTTAGTGACTTACATAATAGTATGAAAGAAGCACATTGGTCTTTCCGTCTCAAACAGATAATATTTCCAAGCGCGTTTGACATTTTATGTTCCGCTTACTGAAATCATATGGGGTCACATTTTAAAGTAAAACATAATTTCATTCTGGAGCTTCGTCCTAAAAAGTCTGACTCTCTGACTTTGTATTTTAAGGTGCCATGAAGAGGTACTTGTACATAATTTTTTTTTTTTTTTATAATTGTTGTTCTGTATAAAGAAAATTAAATTTCAACAAAAATTGTAAAAATATTATTATGTACAAGTACCTCTCTGCGCGCCTTAAAGTTACATGCAAAAGCAAATGGCTCAAACAAAAAGGGACGGGGTTAGTATGAGATAGAGAGAGACTATACTGTGAGTAGATTGGTCAATTTTCATTTTCTTGTTGAAGCTGTTGGTCATACTTGACTGCACTTACGTATTTCGATTTGTTAATTAGGTCAGTCAGAATATGGGGATAGATGCTCCTATACCGATCAGTACAAAGTTGGGAGATCTTAATAATGTATTCAGGAGAATTATTAATGCTGCACAGCACCCTCATCTGAGCATTCCTGAAACTGAAGCTATGAAAAGCCGCAAGCAGTACAACCAGCTTATTAATCGCTCGCTAATGATTGCATCAGGTATGTGTTTATGACTAGTAGCATATTTCATCTGCATGCAGTATTGCGTACACTTGTTCTGCAGTATATGTACACAAGCAGCACTCGTAGCTTGAGTACATACATTCTATATTTAGATTCTGTGACCCACAAGTATCCGAAATGATATAGTTTGTTCCCTCATAAGAGAAACAAATGTGGACAAAACTATTAAACTAATTAAACAAGTGCAATTCCACATTTTCGACACTTTTTGATTTAAGAATGCTAAAAAGTATGAAAATTTGATCATTTTTTAGGATATCGCGAAATTTGGCCTGTTTCCACTGTCCTTGCTGATATATTCGGTTCATATTAGCAATTTTACTGTGTTATTTCAAAAGCAGTATACACTTAGTTTGCATAACGCTTTAACCAATTCTAGTCTCGTACTAGTAGTTATCAGCTTAGTTAGTAATTGGTTTCATCTTCTACTATCTGCTTATTGTTACCCTATTACAGTTGGAGCTGCAGTGACGCTTGTTGGGCTGGCTGCTTACCGTGTATATGCTGCAGCAAAGAAAAATTCCTCAGGGTGAAGAACTCAATTTTTTGTACTTAAGCCATTTAGCAAAATGATTAAATCCGCCAGCAGTCATTTCTGTGTCCAAGTGAAACAGAGTCTCTTGTGTTGTTCTTTTTAACCTTTTGCACCTATGTATATATACCTTAAGTAGTACATTCTTGTAGCCTTATCTAACAAAATCAATTTATTAAAATACGAATTTGGGTGGTAGAGTTTCTCAGTTTCCCCTACATTGAGCCCTCTATTTATTGTAGTTATAGAGTTTACATGGGGAACTACCTGGGGCTGACTGCTTTTTTATTCATTTCGAGTTAAAAATGAAAGGTAGCCAAAAGATTGAGCGCATGTTTGGGAGTTCACATTTTGAACTTATGTGAGACCATAGCCCATTCTACATTCTACGGATTGTTTGGCAAAAATAGAATGGGCTCATATTTAGATCATTTTAGGCGAACGATATTAGGATGAGAATGTTAAATAAGGAATACTCTTGATATTATATGATTGGTTTACAATTTTGGAATGACTTCTGATTTGTCCTGAAATAATTCATAATTTTCTGATTGGTTAACCGGATATAT
>PHNY01261209.1:0-14290 GCA_003724115.2 Anethum foeniculum
CGCAGTAATTAAGATTGAATAAATTATAAATGAATAATCGATAGAACATTAACATTAATAATCCAAAATGTTTTACATCAAAAAACATAATAGTGTTGTCTCTAGGGCACAAACACTAACAATTTTCTTAGTGTAATCCATAAAGAAATTGAGATGAAGTTAGTAGCTTGAAATGGGTTTGTGGGTTTTGTCCCACATTGATATTATAAAGAGGACTTGGTGGGTTTATATAGAATCATGTGCAAGGATAGTGTACAACTACTAAGGCATGTGGGTGTGCATGGTGCTAGTGTGGGCCTCGCGCGCACACACACGCACGTCGCCGCCGCCTCGCCTCGCCTCGCCACGACACTTCACGACTCGACTTGACTCGGGTCAGGTCGAAGGGCTATTTGGGCAAATATCTGGCGTCTCGCGTACGCGAGGCGACCTGGGCGAGGAATTTTACTGCTGTTTTAATTAAATAAATATGGACTTATCAGATTATTTTAATATGAATATTGTGCATCAGAATTTATGTGCTTTAGGTCCTGCCAGTATTTGTGCGAATCAGAGGTTACAAACTCTGATGAGCTGTTGTGCTATATCCATATATATTAAATACGGATGGGCTACATCAGGATCAGTGTTTAATAAATCCTGATGTGCTGGATCAGTATTTGCTAGCAAATGTTAATAGACCAGTACTGATAAATACTGATGGGTGGTCCAGACAGATCCTGAAAGTTGTTTCAATTTAATGCTGATTAATATTCTATTAAATGTGTTTTAAGTCAGAATATTTAATTTAATTAATGAATTGTCTACTGTTATGTTTTATTTTGTATTATATACAAAACATAAACGTATGTAGCACAGAGACGATTTTACATATCTAAAAACCCTAGCTTTCTTGTATAGCTTCCTTGTGATAATAGTATCCCATCATCCATTTGCTTTACTTTAATGCCAAGATAGTAAGACATAAGCCCAATGTCGGTCATCTCAAACTCTCTTACCATGTCTTGCTTGAAATTCTCAAACAAACTTGGACTATTGCCCGTAAATATTAAATCATGCACATACAGGCACGCAAAAAGAAATTCTCCATTTTTAGTAACCTTGGCATATAGAGAATGTTCATGAGGACACTTGTACAATCCTTGAGCTTTAAAGTATTTGTCAAGTCTACTATTCCAAGCCCTTGGTGCTTGTTTCAATCCATATAGGGCCTTCTTTAACTTTAACACTTTTCATTCTTGTCCTTTCACGATGTACCCCAAATGTTGCTCTACATACACAGTTTCTTCAAGAACCCCATTCAAGAAAGCGGACTTCATATCCATTTGTTGAATTTTCCATCCATTTTGTGCCGCCAAAGAGATGATTAGCCTTATAGTCTCCATTCTTGCAACCGGAGCAAAAACTTCATCATAATCCACTCCATGTCTTTAATTGTAGCCTTTTGCCACCAATCTTGCCTTATATTTTTCAACCATTCACTGGGCATTTTTCTTCACCTTATAAACCCAATTCACACCAATAGCCTTTTGTCCTTTTGGAAGTGTTGCTAACTCCCATGTGTCATTTTTCTTGATAGACTCAATCTCCTCATCCATTGCTTTCTCCCACCTTTCATCTTGTACAGCTTCCTTGAAGCTTGTTGGTTCGGTTTCTTCTAGAAGACAAAAAAATGTTAATTCCGAAATGGCGGGAACCTCTTCCGTGTCATCATATATCTTTTCAAGACTTCTATAATGCATTGGAGGTGTCTCACTACTTGAAGAAGATGAGGGACTTGCTTGTTCATCACTTGTTGCTCGTGGTGATGTAGGAGAAGTGATATGTTGCTCATAATTTTCTTCATTTTCTTCATCATCCAAAAATGGGAAAAAATTATAATCTTCTTGTGAGTTGCTCCAATCTCATGAGCTTTCCTCATCAAATACAACATCTCGGCTAATGACGATCTTTCCATTGACTGGTTTGTAAAGCTTGTACCCATTTGCTCTTGCATCATAGCCAACAAACACATACTTCTCACTCTTATAATCCAATTTTGTCCTTAATTCATCATCGACATGCGCATAAGCTATGCTTCCAAGAACTTGAAGTGAGCAATAAATGGCTTTTTTCTTTTCCATGCTTGTTGTGGAGTAATGTCTTTTACACTTCTCGTGGGATATCGATTTGACAAGTAGACGGCACAATCTACCGCTTCGGCCCAAATTTCCTTAGGCATATTCTTGCTCTTTAGCATACTTCAAGCCATGTTCAGAATGCTTCTATTTTTTCTTTCGGCAACTTCATGCTGTTGAGATGATCTTGGCACCGTTAGGAATCGTCTTATTCCATGATCTTCACAAAATTTTAAGAACTCATTTGAATTGAATCCACCTCCTCGATCCGAACGAATGGCTTTTATTTGATACTTGCTCTCCTCTTCAACTTGGGCTTTGAACTTCTTAAAGCATTCAAAAACTTAAGACTTCTCTTTGAGAAAATACACTCATGTTTTGCAGCCAAAATCATTAATGAATAATAAGAAGTAACGATTTTTATTAAAAGGTGGAGGATCAAAAGGCCCACATACATCCGAGTGAATAAGTTCAAGCGGCTCCCTTGCTCTTGTCATAGATTCCTTAGGAAAGCTTCCTCTTGTTTGCTTTCCAAAAGGACATCCTTCACATATTTGATTTGGATGATTGATGTGAGGCAAACCATTCACCATTTGCTTCTTTGATAGAGAACTTAATCCTTCAAAGTTTAAATGCCCAAGCCTAAGATGCCAAAGCCAAGAAGAATCTCTATCACAAGCCTTTAAGCATTTTATAACATCATGTTGAATTTTGAGAATAAACATACCATTCTTGGTCATAGGCACCTTAGCAATTAAATTGTCACAAGAATCTCTCAAGTAAGAAATCCATCTTTCATGGTGATGGTGTAGCCTTTCTCCATTAGTTGGCCCAAGCTCAAAATATTATTCTTCATGCTAGGCACATAATAAGCACTTGAAATAAATTCATGATCTCCATTTTTCAAGCGAATTAAAATGTTACATTTGCCTTGGATGGGCACTCCCGAAGAGTCTCCAAAAATGACTTTGCCATTCACATTTTCATCGAGATCTATGAACAAGTTCTTATTGCCACACATATGATAACTTACGCCACTATCAAGATACCATAAATTGTCTCCATGATTTTCTTCTCCTTTTTGTGCTAGAAACAAAGTTGTCTCATTGCCCTTGTCTTCCACAAGATTAGCTTTCTCCTCAACTTGATTTTTTGAAGTGCGGCACTTGGAGGCATAGTGACCATATTTTTTACAATTATAACATTTAACATTTGATTTGTCATACCTTGAAATATATCTTCCTCTTCCACGCCCTCTTGAATTCCTTGTCTCATAAAATCTTTCATCTTTTTAATTTTCCTCCTTTTATTAGCCACGTCCTCTTCCTTGTCCATGTACAAAACCTCTTCCACGTCCTCGTCCATGACCTCTTTGACTCCTTATGTATCTTCCATCATTATCTTTGAAAGATAATTTTGTTTGTAAGGCTTGCTCATTCGACTCATTCTTTTTTAATTTTTTTCTTCATGGGATTGTAATGATCCCATAAGCTTATCAATTGTCATTTCATCTATATCTTTATCCTCCTCAATTGCCAAGACTTTGTAATTAAATTTAGAGTCAAGTAAACGAAGAATTTTTTCAATAACACCAACATCACTTACCTCTTCTCCATTGCTTTTCATTTGGTTGACAACGGTCAAGACCCTTGAAAAATAATCCGAGAATGATTCGGATTCCTTCATTCGCAAAGCCTCAAACTCACCACGAAGTGTTTGTAGCTGAACTCTCTTCACTTTTGCATCTGCAGTAAAAGAAGATTTTAGAATATCCCAAACTCTCTTTGATGTTGTTGCGGAAGTCACCTTTAGTAGCATAGAATCATCAAAACATTGATGAATAATCATGATCGTCTTTTGGTCCTTCTTTCTTTGGGCTTGAAGTTGATCTTTTTGACCTTGATTCAAACTTGCTTCATTTTCGGGCACCACCAATCCTTTCTCGACAAGTTCCCACACATCATTTGCTCCAAGGATCGCCTTCATACGAATGCACCAATTCTCATAGTTGTCATTGAGACATTCCATTCGCCATGATCTCCGTCTTTAAAAATCACAAGTCTTCTTTGAAGACAAGTAGAACTTTTGGCTCTTGATACCACTTTGTTGGAAGAAAGGATTTCACTCAAACTCACACAACTCAATATTTAGGAGAAGAGATACTTTATATAAAATGTATTGTTTGAAAATTACTTGATTGCAAATGATTTAGTACAAGGCTTTATAAAGGACTCCATGGAAAGATCTAGACTTCTACATAATTGCTAGATTCTAAAATACTCTTACTTAAATGTAAAACTTCAAAAGACACACTAGAAGATTCTATAGATAATTCTAGAGTTTACACGTATCAAGAATAATCTAGAACTTCCCACACATTTTTATTTTAATAGTCAAAATTATATTTTATTTTAACAAGCTGAACCCTAATTAACCCAATTTCCAGAAGATGAAGAGGAAGTGTCGGGAAGCAGGTTGAAACTGAAATGAGAATTATTGTAAAGAACAGTGAGATTCTTTGCATTAGTAACATTATAACTGCTTTTCAGTGATTTTTCATCGGTGCTTGGCTTGTTTGATTAGCTGGTTTGATCTAAAAATGTAAATTGTAAGTATGTATATATATTTTAAAACCAAAACTATTGATTATAATTTACTATATCTTTTATAATTAATAAATATATACAGTAAAACCTCCATAAATTAATACTCTACTAATTAATAACCTCTCTAAAATAATAATTTTATTCCGTTTTATGTTAGTCGACCGGTCAAACAAACGACACTGTCTTTGCTAGCGATTACAATAATGTAAACGAGTCCCCGATACTAGAGTGAGTTTTTTGATATATGCCTTCACTTCGGTGACTACTTTGAAATCCCCATCCCATGTTGTTTTGCAGACTCCTTGTTGTATTTGATTTAATCTGTTAAATAAAATAAAAAGAATAAATACATACAAATGTATTTAGGAGTTACAAGTATGTATATTAGTTCAGATTATTATATTTGCAACGTACAAATATATACACTTAATGATATTGATTACATGTTTTCATCAATCGGGTTTCCCCATTCTTGCAATCTTGTTGATACTCTTGGTTATTTGTATCGATGTCTATGTCTATATCCTTTTTTTATTCTCGCATAGTTTTTATTCATTTTTAATAATATGATTTATATGCTTTGTCTTGATCTTTATCATATTGGTGAGATTTTGGTTTTTTTTTGTTAGCCAATCTAGTCATGTTGTTTTCTGACCTTTTCTATTTTATTCGTAGTACTTCTTAATTGCATTTTTAACTTTTTACGAGGATTGGGAAGCATCATTGAAAGATGATATTGTACAAGAAGAAATTTCTAGTATTTTTTGAAAAATTGAGTATAGAAAATAATGATAAGTTGATTATCTACAATTTTGTGAATATTAAAAAATTGGATAGCACCAATTATAATGTAATTTTAATATATTGGGATACATTGGGAGATGGTACTTTGTGAAAGAATAAATTATGTGACGCGATAAAATTAAGTGGAGTATATGTGGAAATGTGCAATATTTCTTTTAATAATTTTTTACCAAAATTGGTGTATATTGGTTATGTTTACAATGGTTGTTAACAAAGAAAAGAACGTTGAAAATTGATATTGTTTAAGAAAATTTTACTGTTAGAGAGCAAGTGAACAATATTGACCTGGTATGTATAGATGGGATCTGAAGAATAGTATAACGGTTCTTAAAGATGTGTTATTTGTCCTCGGAATGAAGGGTAATCTTGTTTCAGTCCCCGCCTAGACTAGAAATGGTCTAGAAGTGCGATCTTGTGATGTTAATTTAATTGAAAAGGAAATGAATTGGTTCATGGACATGGGTTGTTTCAACTTCTGATAATAACGAAATCATGTATAATTTTTTTTAATGAGATTGTAAAAATGCGAATCATGGATGGAAGCCGTGAAAAAGAATAAATTGTGGGAGTTGTATGGTTGACATGAATATATAATCCTATGGATAGTATGGATTTTGAAATTAAAGTATAAGTTTGATGGGTCTGTTAAATTTTAGACCTGCATATTCAGAAAAGGTTTTAAAGGAAAACCTAAAGATGATTATGGTCAAATGAATTTCTTCTTAAAATATTTATTCATAAAGTTGAGATATACCCGGTGAAAAGGTTTTTACAGGAACAAATTAAAAATTTATGTGGAGAAAGAATTAGACAATTGTGTCTATACTTTGAAAAGTGGAAACAGAAATTATTTGTGGAAACTACGATGCTATGTCAAAATAGTTTGTGACACTCTGAATAGAGTGGACAAGGTTGGAATTTAGTAATGTACTTGAAACAGAAATTCATTAGTTGTAAATGAAGTTTGGAAAGGAAAAATAAGGTTATTGGTGTATGAAGTCTACCTTATTAATAAAGATTTTATGTAAAAATTGAAAATATTGTATCGAGAACGAATTAGACAACTATGTCTTCATATTAAAACTGGGAGTTTGTTTACAATATTGACGATATATGTAATGATATATTGCTAAAGAAAATAATAAAAATGTGTTGAACAAAACTAAGTTGGAACTTAGTAGAAAACATGAGATAGCCGATAAGAGTGAAATTTTGATAAGTTCGAGGAATTTAAAGTTAAAGAGGAATAATTTGAATATTGTGTTTGAACCAGAAATGTATTCTGAGTTAGAGTGCTTAAATCAGTTTGGATAAAGAAGTACACTCCGACGCCAATCTCATAGGAATGATGGGAAATTGATTAATGTGGAATAGAAATCAGTGAATGTGTTATATGCACACGTAGTCGGAAGTTCGATATATCATATGACTTGATTTGACATATTTAGTTTATCTTGTAAGTGAATTGTGAAATCAATTTTTCATTTAGCCCAACTAGAGGCTGTAAAAAAGATCGTGAACAAGTACTTGAAGAGTATGTTGTATAAATGGGTTATTAGGCAGACATGCCTGAATTTTTTGGTTATATTATGATGTAGATGATATTGATAATACATATTAAATTTCGTGGCAACAATTTAATTTTGGTGGAGTTAAAGTGAGGAAAGTTAAAATACTACACTGGATATAAGTGAGTAGTTTTAAATTGGATGATTCAAATAATTATAGACCATGTGAAAAGTGGGATTATAAAAATTATTTGACAAATACGTCAAGTGGGAGATGTTGTATTTGACTTAATTTTTCAAATAAAATAAAAAGAATAAATACATATAAATGTGTTTAGGAGTTACAAGTGTTTATATTAGTTGAGATTATTATATTTGTAAGTTACGAATATAATATATATGAATGAGGCACTTAAAAGAAAGAAGAGCAGCCTGTTCTATACAATACCGGAACCCCCAATTTGATATTTATATTTTTCTCTTTATAAATTTTGTATACATATATTTGCAGATTGAAATTTCAACACTCGTGAACTGTAGCTACATCACATTCCGAGCAAGGAGCAAGGTGAGAAAGGATTCGATCGGGAAATTGAGTTATCATGTACTCCCTCCGTTTCAAAATACATGTCCACTTTCAAAAAAGCACACATATTAAGAAATTTGAATGTTGATGAAAAAAGTTGTATTAATTGCATTAATTGAGTATAATATGTAGAATATAGTTGATCTTGGAAATATAAATTAGAGATAGGTGGTGTAGAATTGATTTTGGAACTATAAACTTATATTGAAAGTTGAAGTGAACAACTAATATGAAACAAATTTTTTCTTCTCAAGTGGACATGTATTGTGAAACGGAGGGAGTATACATGAGTGTATTTGCTATGAGATTTCAAATAGTTTTATATATAAACATCTCAATATATATTGAAGCAGTCATTTACTTGTAGTTCCTCATAGATATTCATGATTTATCGCTAGAACTTGTCTTACTAGAAATATAAAAATAGAATGGGGGATGATTAATTTGTTTATCAATAAATAAATACTTGTACAAAAAGTGCCGTTTGTGTCACCCATTTGCGTTGTTATAGATTGAACACATATATAAAGCAGTTTTATAATCTTGAGCAGTGTTAATAAGTATAATAATAATATTATTAGATTATTCCGTTATTATAGTAGTTGTTTGTTAGGAGAATTTCCCTTATTACTGTTTAGCTGTTGGCTATATTAGCCCCTCGTATTTTGTAATTGAGAACAAGTTAAATTATAATAAACCATACTTTTCTCTTTTCCTATATTTTATCATGGTATGAAGAGCTAGGTTGGTTCCATTCGGGATAGGTTGATGGATAGTCGATTATAATGGCTTCCACATGTTGGGTGGAATATGTTTTTCCATTATTGTTTCTTCTCATCTTCTTCTCTAAATTGGTTCTATTTTGTAAGTTGTTTACACACGCTATCTGTTTCTCTCTCTTTTAGTGGTATTCGATCTTTGGTAAATTTGGTATTCTTTACTTTCCCCTTTCTCTTTCTCGTGCGCTATGATATGAGTAACCCTAGGCACATTTGTATACCTTCTTTACTTAAACTTATCTTTCTTCTCTTTTTCTCATGATCTATGATTAGAGTAGCCCTAGGCATATCTGAGTACCTTCTTTTTCTTCTCTTTTCTTCCTACTCTCTTTCTCGTGATCTATGATGGAAGTACCCCGAGGCACATTTGTTACCTTTTTCCCTTATCTTATCTTCCTTCTCTCTTGTGATCTATGATGGGCATAACCCTAGGCACATCTCTATACCTTCTTTCTTTTCTCTTCCCTTCTTTCTCTCTTTTTCGTGATCAATAATGGGAGTAACCCTAGGCACATCTGTATACTTTCCCTTTTCTTCTTTTCCTTCTCCTTTTCTCGTGATCTATGATGAGAGTAGCCGTAGGCACATCGGTATATTTTCTTTTACTTCTTTCTCATGTTTATGATAGAATTTATTTGGTGTTCAAGGCACATATGGCCCTTTGTGAGATTATTTTTCTTTTATTTGGTGCTCTAGGCATCTTGACCCTTCTAGGGATTGTTTTTTTTTGTTACCTAGTGCTCCAAGCATATTCGGTTAGATTCGAACAAAGTTCAAATTTGAATTTAGTTTTTTGTTTGGTTCATAATTAGATACACTTTGTTGATTGAAATTCAGTTATAATTGGGATATAATTTGAATTTGGTTGTATGTAAGTATTGAACATGGTTTGTTAATTAAGGATTTGGTTAGATATATGATAGAATTGAACACAGTTTGCTGGTTAGATTTGAAAAAATATTGTTGGTTTGATTTTAATACGGCTTCGAATCAATTATTGTTTTAGGTTAGATTTATATTTCAAGATGGTTTGGATTGGTTATTGGGTTTGACTTTAGATTTAGATACAATGTGTTGATTATGATTCAGTTTTGGTTGGATTTTAGATTTGGATAAAATTTGTGATTTGGATCAGTTTTTGTATTGGTATTATTTTTTATGGTGGTTAATATGCTTTAGTTTTGAGGTTGTTTTGGTTATTAGATAGAATGATTGTTCTTGTTCTATTGCTGATTGAATTTATTATTTAACTCTGATTTCGGGTCGGATACACTTTTATTGTTGATCTTCTATTGTTGCATCCCTGTTATATTCTAATCGAGAACAAGTTTAATTATGATAAAACCCTACTTTTCTCTTTCCCAATACTTTAACAAGCAGATGCAAATGTACATAAAAAGACATGATTGGGAAAAACGCATACCACTTTTTTTAACAACATAAATCACATATTTTGCCCTAGAGAAAATACATATTTGACGGTGTACTATGTTCTAACATGATTTATTTTCGTTCAGGGGAGGACCTATATAGGCACGAGTGGGTGCCCTGGAATTTAATTTACTCGACTCCGTCTTATATAGTAGTTTTAAAGCTAAAACTTTATCTTATATATTCAAAAAATCCGGCTTAAATTTTTTTAGAAACCCGCTTAATTCAAATTTCAATCAAATACTATTTAAAATAGAACAAATAAAAATTAAAAATGTCAAAAAAATAAAATTTACTAAAGTTAATGTAATAGAACAATTCTAGAAGAAGAAAAATGCGTATTTAAAAACTCTAGAACCTAAAATATTTTTCATGTGTATATTTCATATTTTTCATTTACTATAGTTATATATATATATATATATATATATATATATATATATATATATATTAGGNNNNATGTTAAATGAATATAAGGCACGAGTAAGTGAATACAAGCATGTAAAAGACCATTTTTCACTAATGTATATATAGATCAATTGTCCTTGTATATTTGGATGAACGGTTTGTGAGTTATAACTTTTTGAAGTTTTGAAGTATACAAGAGAGAGACATAAGATGTGTGTGCCGCACATACAAAATGGGGGTTACTCGACAGGTTTTATGTTTTTCATTTTGTTTGATTTTTGATTTTAACTTTTTTATTTTTAAATTAAAATAATATTTTTTTTAAAAATGATATAAAGTTTTAGAATAAACATAATTTTAAAACTTACAAATAAGAATATTCTTAACTAAAATTAAGGCCTAGTTATTTCATTAATAGTTTTTGATTAGCGCAAAAACCATAATTTATCGGGAATAACTTTTAAAATAATATTTCAAAAAAATACAAAAAATATGCCAAAATTAACTAAAAATTATAAATATCCCAAATACACAAAATTATAAAATATTTGAAAGGCCCTCCATTTTATAAAAATTAAAATACAATTTTTGTGGGGTTTATAATCTTAGTAGGGACCGTTCTGATAATTTTTCAGAAAACGGAACACTTCTAAAAATATGAACATGTTCCAAAAATCATGACACACTCTAATTTGTAAAATACGAGGCCTAACCCATATCTAGTGATTGCAGGTTATCCAAACCTACTCCGCGTGAGACCGCAATACGTAAAATCTCAATTAATCATATTTAACACGAAGTAAAATATACGAAAAATATCCTACCGTACAAGACCACACGGAACATATATCACGTACTCCCTCCGTCCGACCCAATTCTTTACATTGGGGGACGGGGGCTCGACATGCATTTTAATGCTCCTGTAAAGTATAGTTCCCTAATTTTTTTCCTTTTAAATAAAAATATAATGTTTGAATTTTTATTCAGAAAAAGAAAATTTTAAAAATAAATTATGGAACTATACTTTATAATAGCCTTAAAATGCGTGTCAAGCATAAGAAAAAAACTGTAAAGAAATGGGTGGGACGGATGGAGTAATACTGAAGACCAAATGACGCAGTTACTAAATATAACGAAATAGTCGTAAAATTCCGGATATTACGTAAAAAAGGTCCAACAAAATCAAAGTTACTAAAAGTAATGTAATAGAACATTTCTAAAAGAAGAAAAATGCGTATTTAAAAACTCTAGAACCTAAAATATTTTTCATGTGCATATTTCGTATTTTTATTTATTATAGTGTTTATTTTTATTTCAATATATATATTAGTAACTCAATGAAAAATATTCATTGGTCGGCCATCTCAAAATCTCGTATTTGAAAGTCAAACATAAATATAAGATTCTAAAAGCATGCTAAATGAATATAAGGCGAATGTTATTTTTTGTTATCAAATATATACATAATATATATTTTTGCATACTACTTATAATATTTTTATATATTTTATCAATTATATTTCGAATAGACATTAAATATAATAAATTATAGAATACTATGGAATATTATGTCAACATATGGCATTCTGTTCCATATTAAACTGTGGACATACTAACTTTTAAGTTCTCTTTTTATATACTACAATAAACCTGATTAGAAAAAATTGAATAATTTTCATTATTTAATATTGGTAATAAGATTCTTATGAACAAATGTTCTTATTAAGACCGTGGCAAGCGAATAAGTCAATATCCTCTTGTAAACCCCTTCTAGTCCTTCAAAATTGGTTCACAAACCCCATCTATTCCTTCAAAATTCTCAACAAATATTCCTTCAAAATTCTCAACAAAGAAGCCATGAGTGTTCATCATTCCAGATCAATTCAACAGGTACATAAATTAAGTATCAAATGTATAATTTCTAATATTGTGTACAATTTGTCCTAGATATTTATGTACCTGAACAAATTTATATGATTGTAATTACTTTAGCAATTTTACATAATTCAATGGATACAGCTAGCTAGCCTAGATCGAGAGTAAAAAGGCAGTTTCCAAAAAATAGTATTCTGGTGGCAAATTCCACACATATATTCTTAATTTATCCCTAGATTATGTGTAAACACTTAACTTGTCTAAAGTGTTGATGGATTACTCACTAGTTGAGAGTGTGCTAAAACAATTTTACTCCGGCTGGTCTTTAGTAATTGGTGCTTCATTGAAGTTTCGAAATGATTTGTCCAGGAATACTTAAAATTCATTTTTACTAATGTAGTATTATTTATCTTAATTTTTATTTTTGAATAGGTGCAGTATCAAGGCTACTTAGGACAATAGCAGTAAAACATAGTCAGTGACTTGGGAGAAACAGTACATGATTAATAGCTCGTTTGTTAAATTAGTATTCCCTCCGTCCCAATTTACATGTCTCTTTTGACAAAATTACGCATATTAAGAAAAAGTTAGTTGGGTGAGATTTTTCACCATATCTATACTAAACTATAATAACCGGAATAGGGTATAATTTGGTTCAACCTCTATTTTGGTTATCCCCTCTCATGACCGTCGGATCTTTTTAATCAGATAATCAGAACCGTTAGATCAAGATATTAAAATAATGCACTAGCCAAGCTCCCAGGTTCGAATCCTTCCAACAACAAACATTTATTTTATTTTTTTGAAGAAAAATAAAAAATAATATAAATGTTTATATTATTATTTACAAAAATAAAAATAAGTTCAAATGACACTCCCAGGTTCGATTCCCTCTAACAACAAACATTTATATTATTATTTATGAAGATCCAAATAACTTTTAGGGTCGAATCACAACAACAACAATAATTTATATTATTATTTATAAAATTACAATTAAAGTGAATAGTTCGAATCTCTCAATTATATACTATTTGATCTTACCTTTAAATTATACACATCTAAATTAAACTTATAATGATATAACAATTATTTTAATATTTAATTATTTATAATTTTTTATTAAAATTATACATAATATAAATGAACATTATATAAATATTAAGACGAACCCGTGCATCTCACGGGATTTAAGCTAGTACCCTTAATTAATGTATTGGAGAAAGTGAATATAGTGTATTTTCAAATGAGTCAACTATTGGAAACAACAAATTTAAGGATAATTTTGAAAAATTATCATTAAATTTTCATTGAAAGAGGAGAAGACATCAAAATTATCATTAAATTTGCATTGAAAGAGTAGAAGACATCTAATTTGGGACAAATTATTTTTTAAAAGGTACATGTATAATTGGACCGAGGGAGTAGTTGATATGCCCCGTAAAACATACCCTTAATTAATGTATTGGACAAAGTGAATATAGTGTATTTTCAAATGAGTCAACTCTTGGAAACAACAAATTTAAGGATAACTTTTAAAAATTATCATTAAATTTGCATTGAAAGAGAAGACATCAAAATTATCATTAAATTTGCACTGAAAGAGGAGAAGACCTCTAATTTGGGACAAATTATTTTTTAAAAGGGACATGTATAATGGGACGGAGGGAATAGTTGATATGCCCAGTAAAACATATATCTGTTACATATTCTTGCTCCTTTTCTTTCCCCGTCGCTCCACTAATTTGATATATAATATATAATCTACTGTCAGAAGATTGATCATTAGATTTCCACCATAATCTGTTTTCAGAACCCAAAAAATATAGTGTACTTAACTCCTGTTATTACCATTTACCAATTAAATTTTTTATGTCATTTATAGTAAATTGATTATCTAATTTAAAAAGCAGTCTTTACCTGACAGGGATTCTTTTTCAGGAGGAGCGCAGATTCCAGGACAAGCCAGCTTGGCTTGACTTGTTTCTAAGTACAACTTTCTTTCGACCTTTGTTCAGTTCACGACCTTTGCAAAAATTATCAGAACAGATACTACATTAATTGTAATTTAGCACTCTGTCAATGCTGTATCGCATCAGGTTCACATAATGGACACAATATATTAAAGCTTTACAGACTTGTCCACAAGGATGTCGTCCCCGTCCGTGACATGGGC
>PHNY01261472.1:0-18688 GCA_003724115.2 Anethum foeniculum
GTATACATGATCATTATATATTTATAAACATCTATTATATGTAATAAATATCGTATCAATACTAAATAAACTCGTATTATAAATTTTATTCATTTTTTCGTATAAGTGAAGTATATACTTAGGCCACCTTTTAAGCCTATTCATTTTAAAACCTAATTTTAATGTTCCAATTATTTTAAAAAATTATTTATCTTTTTTCAAATATCTAATTCTTATAATTTTTTGTTTAATGAAATATATATTCAACTATACTTAATCACACATATTTACTTTTTTAACAAATTCAATTAATAAAATTTTAAAATAAAAGTCATAATATTATTATTTAAAACAATAGTGCATTGCACGGATTATAAGATAGTACGTAAACAAAATCAACAANGCGAAAAAGAAGATGTCATTGTATAAGTTGCAATAATAATATCAAATTTTATTCTCATGCGACACATACATATTAAGTGCATGGGTAAAAACTCAAGTGGGCAAATCTGTCATTTCACAAATATAACAAAGACATGGGCAAATCTGTCATTTCACAAATGAATAAAATGTATCACTAATTTTAAACTCATGTTGAGCTATTATATATAGAAAGAGATAGATAGATAATAGATAATAGATAATAGATTATTATAATTATTAAAAAAATACGTCCGTCAACCCGCACGAAAAATAAGCTAGTAAAAACAAAATAAATAGTATTTAAAAAATGTATATTCTAAAGGTATTAGAATATATGAAATATTTGGAAGTTGTAAATTTAAAAGGTTTAGTAGTCTCCAACTCTCCATTCAATATCTGGGCTCCGTCTCTGGATCTATCGAAAATATATCCTAGTCCTAAGCTATAATCAATCATAAGCGGCCGGCGAAGTGAAAAACAGAAAAGGAGGGATGAAAGTGGGTTTCGTCGTCGGCGTTTTAGGAGTTGTGCTTCTCTCACACGCTGCTTATTCTACCATTCAATGTACTAATCTCTCGTCTTCCACTTTAGTCTATATATGTATTCGTATTCACCTATAAGTGCTTGCTTATTGATTGATTGCAGATAGAGCTTTGCTCAAGATCACCGAGGATGACTTCTTCGGACCCCCAATTCAGGTATACTTACAACCCCCCTTATTACATACATTCTTGATTATTTTATGGATTTTTTGTTGGAGATTGTTGATTAATTTGAGATTAAGGGTCTTATGAGTTCTCTGTGCTCCCAATTCATGTAAAGTTACTATCTTTTTATTAACTTCTTGATGGTATATAGATTTTGTATCCTGATGGGATCTGGGTTTTTCTTTTTTGATTGATTTGGGGGCAGGTGATTGGTGAGTTGATATTAGGCTTTGTTTTGTGCTTGTGGGCTGGCCTTACGGTGCCCGGAAAGTTCCTTTCCATACTTCCCGATTCTGATGAGAACAGGTACTTGTTGCTCTCTTGGTTTGGCCTCTATTATTTACTTGACTATCTTATCTGATTCTACTTCAATTTTAGTTTTATCACCCTATTTCTTTGATGGTATCTGATTTTTTAACTTTAGTAAGCTTTTAATTTCGTTGTTGAATACCATTGAGATTGAGGGTTGGCGTGTCGTCATCGTGGTCGATAACACAACTTGTAAAGAGAAGTGCGGTGTGTTTCTGGAAACACTCGGCAAGTTTTTACTTAGGTGCCGCTTGGATCACTGGTTTCCAACCCAGTTGATGAGAATGAAAATGAGATTTCCAGACATAAATGTATTAGAATCTCATATGCATTAACAGAGTTGAAATACCATGATCGGAATGGCCCGTTAATACACGAAAAGGTTTTGGTAAAAAAAATAATTTATGTTGAAGCTTACGGTTATGTTTTTTAAGAAATAAAATTTATATAAGCTTTCATGATAAGTTGTGGAAGGCATAGGACAGTTGGCGTGCTATGTTGGATTTGTAGTGAAGTTCTGGAAGATAAATTGAGGATTCAAGATAAGAAGGGAAAAAAGGAAGTAAAAGTTACGTAATGGTGTATGGTGTATGGTGTGAGAGGTATTGAGGAGTTTCTGTGTATCTTATTGCAGTTAAAGTTACCTAAAGGCTATTGGGTTTTGTTGGTTGGCTTGTTCGTGAGTTTAGAAGGTTATGAACAAAATGATCCGCAAGCTCAGCTGAAGAAAAAGTAGCTTCTTTGGTTAAGAAATTAGCTTAAATAATGTTTATTTATAGCTTGTCATGACATTAGAGAAGCAATTCTAGCTCAAATCAAATCTATATGTCATATTGGAATATGATCCTTTGGTTTTAGATGCTAGTTTTAGCATACTCTTGCCTAGCTATTGCTAATTTTGTTCCGAGGTTTCATACCCCAGAATAGTTTGCAAGTGTACCAGTTAATCAGCTTTTTTTATGTGTGCCTAAGCCTTCTGATTATTGCTCTTGGAGGGGATAAGGAAAAAAAGGATAATGCAGATTCGTTGGTGGTCTATAATAGTATTTATGAATCTACTTTACCAATTCAATATGTGTAAATCTTGCTTTATTAAGTTTTGTTAGTTGGGCTTCAGTTTATACAGAAGAAGCAGCTATATGAGTATATAGACAATGAATGTACATATGTAGAAATAGAATAGAACCCATGACAAAAGTTTTTAAATCACTAGTTCCATTTGTTTTGCTATCTGTCGTGATATATCCACAGTACTGATGTCCTTTTTCACGATTTTCAAATGCAGGGTGGTCTCTTTACCCTCCAATATGGATTTCATGATATTCAATCATCGTGGAAGAGCATTCCCGTCAGCAATTGATCTCAAATTGAAGTGATAAAACTCAAAAGAGTCGAGTTGAGTTGCACGGAAGAAAAATTGTCATTTTCTCTTTAAACGACGGACCACTTTCTGTTATTTTGTTTAGTAATGATCACAGCATATTAGCAAGGATATGTTTGCTATTGAAATGCCAATCGAACTGTTTAGTTTGTATCAAATGGCAAATTTGTGTAGTCTTTGCCTACAAAAATTTCAGTTGTATTTAAGTACCAATTATAGCACTGGACAATAATTTTCAGATTTTAGATTCTTATAGCAGATTAATTGGGCATTATCATAACTTCTTTATATGCCCCGGAAGGTATTACACAGCTTACTATTATGCTTCAACTCAAACATTAAACGGGTAATTGTAAATTTGATTCTCAGTTTGGGTAAAAGCCTTATTGGAGGCTATAATCTGTCAACTGTAGAGAAAGGACAGTTCTGGATATCCACAATATGGTAATACAAGCTTAAGTGATATACAGTCTGCTAGCCACCTTTTTACCCCTAATCTTTTGTTAATTACCCCTAATCTTTTGTTAAGTAGTCTTCTAGCTACTTTGCCACCAGGCTGCAGTTGGGTTGACACAATTAGCTAAAAATGCGATTAGATTTAGTTAACCAATGTTGTGATATAGCTTCTAGGGCAGATATACTCTTATGCTGTGCTATTAAGTTTTTTGTTGAAGAGAATGAAAAGACAAGAAGCAAAAAAAATTCTTTAATATGCTCTTAGGTTTTTTTGTTCTCAAGTGAGAGCAATTTTAAAAAAAATGAAATTTAGGGAAATATTTTGAAAATGTACATAAGATTTCTCTACTTATCATTCCATTTATGTGAAGAAACTTTCGAGGAGAAAATTTTCTCTTAATCTTTTCTCTTTTCTCCTTAAAAACTCGGGACCAAAACTTTTTAAAAGTTTCTTTTTCATTCTCTTCTTCTTTTCTCTCTAGATTCTAACTCGAGAGCACAGCATAGTTGTAACATGTTATTGTTATCTTCTCCCAATCTTTGTGCAACTGCTATCTTTGAGGAAGCAAAAATAGAGTTATGTATGTGTCTAACAATTAAAAAATACAAGGGAATATACAGTGCAGCAACTAAGTAGCATGGAGATGGTCAGTGCTTTAATGATAATAGTCAAGGCCTTCAATGATAAATCTGAGTAGCTTGGATCATTTGCAGGCCTCAATTTATGCATTCAATATCCTGCAGTCATGCTTATCTACTCGCATACACAAGATACTCGGTCAAATCGAAGGACTCAGAGAGTTGCAAGTCTCCATCTATATACAAGGCAATGTGATGGAGGCATCCTTTTCCCAAACTGTCAAATTTTCTACCAAACTCTTGTTGGTAAATTCTCTGCTGTACAAATCTTTTGTAGTTTTAGTGGCTAGCTCAAATAACACTATTGCACAACATCAAGAGGATAAAGATGATCGTGACAACTGAAATTATACAAATGCACGCATTGTTTAAGTATTACCTCCAGTTACTTATTCCTTTCATCATCCACCCAGTAAGATATTTACACAACCATGTAAATAGACATAAACTTGACCAGCATTTATGTCTAAGTACTTCGGCTTAGAATCCGACCATAGATGGCAGTCCTAAGATGAAGCTAAGGAGTGAAATTTCAACTTTTTTTTTCTTAGAAGCTTAAGCATTGCAATTTTACATTTTGGAATTGGGGTATTAGTTCGCTTGAGCTTCTTTATCTATTTTAATAGCTTGTTACTTTCCAGGCTGAAATTTGATTATATGGAAATCTTATTTGCAGCTGTATCTAGTTTTTTCAAAAAAAAGCGTTTAGCAACCTAAATGAGGATTATGCAACTACGGAGATGCAAGTGTGACGAGATAAAACCAGAATAAAAGAGATATAGATAGTGTTGGTTTTAGAAGGACTTGCCATATGTATTTATATCATAATACCTGTTCTATTCCTTCTGAATTCTCCAGAGCAAACAAGGGCAACACGGCAGTACCGGTTCTCAAATGCTGTTGCACACAAAGATCTCTAATCAGTGGGAGACGAAAATAAGGGCCACGGATTCTGAACATCCTGCTTTTTTCTGTCAGTTAGCGTCAAGAATCAGCACTCTAGGAGAGCCACCCAAAGGAACGCTGTAGTCTATCATGAAAATCTGCTTGTCTCTAGACCTACAATGCATTGGCAGGAAAGCACCTCCTCACATTTTTGTCCCAACACACATACTTCTTTACTTCAGAAGGACATACTCCCCCAGTGTACTTTCCCTCAAGTTCCTAGATTAGCTAATACTTCAAAGTGAAGGTTTCAGACATGCTGCTATCCCTACTCCTAGGAAGGCAAACAACGAAGTAGAACAACCCAGAACTCATGACACTATCATCTACCACTGAAGATACCAGTTACTTGCCCTTGAGTTGCATGTTTTTTTTTTGCCAAGTGCTTGAGTTGCATGTTGAAGTTGAGTAAAAAGAAATTGTATTTAAAAAAAATTTAAAAATAAATAAATAAATTCTATCTCAGACTTCAGACCTGGCAGTTGCCCCCTTCTTTCCCATGCTAAATCATTTCGAGGCTATACCCCCTGATTGTGATTCTTTTCTTCCTAAACTTATAATCTTCAATTACAAGTAATTAACAAAGCTGCTCGAATTTGTGTATATAGAGTATTGGGGCTTTAACTGAGTCAGCCTGCTTTACTTAATAATACTCGATTTGGATCAAGTATGTGTCGAACTCGATGAAAGTTTGTTTGAACTAGAAAACTCAGCTCGAACTAAAAAATATATAACTCCATTAATTTTAAGAATTTCTAATTTAATTGTTGAGCAGCATACTCCGTTCAACTTTTGAACATAATTAACTCATTAGAACGATTTTTAGAGCATCTACGTACCTCAACTTGACTCGATTTAAAGTCCAGTCCCAGCCCCAACCACTATAGAGAATATTTATTTATTAGATATGTATCTCAACTTGACCTGATTTAAAACCCAACCCCAGGCCCATAGAGAATTTTCATATAAATTTCTTTAGTAAGTATATCCTAGGGTAAGCTGAAATTCAAATAACTAAAGGAATTGTTTTCCTCCAAAGCAATATAATTCCACAATCAACTAACGAAATAAAATAGCATATGATTATATGCTACTGATCTGGAACATTAGTTGTCATAACACTGAAAGGACTTGGTATGGAATATATACAATACAATACTAGAACCAACAACCTTCACAATTCACATTATCTCTCAAGACCTCTGTGATTTCTGACATTCTACCAGTTTGGGTTTGGAAAATACATGCATCATTCAACAACATAGAGCGAAAAGAATAAGCTACTAATTCAATTACTAAAAAAAAACACTGAAGGATAAAATGCTAAAAGGTCTAAGAAACACTGTCCTACCTTGTAACTCTGGGACTATGAAAAATATCTATAGTAATAATCAGAAAGGCTACTTCATAACTACAATACAATTATGACTATTGACTCCCTAATCCGCTGCTACATTTCTGAACTCCTCAAGTAATCTGGGATAAGCACATGATTTAGAACTAATTTACAACTGAGTAAGCTCCTGTGGGTTATCCATAGACTGTCTAATAATCAACTCGGCTCTCCTCTTTTTGTCATCCCTGTCTTCATCTCTTCCAAACCAAGATGACGATGCCTGTCCGCCTTTGTTCAGAAGGCTCAAGTCCGGAGATTCACCTAAAAATGTTTTTCTAGCAGATTTGAAGTTCAAACGAACAGCTAGCCTCTTTTCCGGGACACTAGTTCCAGCACCATCTCCAAACTCACTAACACCATCCTTTATTGCTTCAATAGCAGGAGCGAATGTCTCTAACAGAGAGGCATGCTTATTTCCATGCCCTTCTTCCAACAGCTTAGATGGCATAACTATCGTTGAAACATCTTTTTCTCCAGCTTTTAAAGGAGCGGCAAGAAACGGGTTTTTGCTTTCACCTTCCATGAAACCATTGTCCAACTTAGCTGAGGTAGAAGCTACAGCCGAGCCATTGCACATTATTCTCTGTTGCAAGTTCAATAAAGAACTCTCTGCCTTCCTCCGTTGCCTAGCAAGCTCAATTTTATCAGCACGGGGATCTGTCTTTCTCTCATTCCACATTGGTGTATGAATATATGTATGGGGATCAGGAAAGGCAGGCAACCAAGCCGGAACATGTTTAAAAGCCGGCGTCTCACCCATCTGCACAAAACTTGGAATTCCACTCGGTTTCCTAACTATCGGAAAATTGGGTACTGGCTGAACAAAAGGAACTTCCTCCGCTGATTCAACATACTCTATAACCCCTCTAACAGTTCCCGACTCTGCTAAACAAACACTTTCTCCTGAGGCACCCGAAAATCCAGTTGAAGCACTCAAATCCTCCAACCCTCGAATTATATCAAACACATTACACTCTGTCCTACCAGCTAAATTAGAATTAAAACTAGCCGCTCTTCCTAAATCACGAAGGTACCTAATCGCAATATCAGTAAGAGCATCCAATGCCGACTCATTAAAACTCTCAAACCCTACACTTTCACAAATCTGAGCAACCGCAATTCTTGAAACTGCGCGCCCGAATTCGTCTCCACCTGCCCTTCTACTCAAATTGCTATTCTCTCTCTTACTCTCCACTACACCTTCATCTCTCATATTCAAACACCAGTATCATCTAGTGCTTTGCAAAACAACCCCACCATTCACCTCAACACCTGTAACAATAATTCAAAATCAAAATTCAAGAAAAGCCCAAGAATTTCAATCAATTTGAATTCATCTCATCTAGGTTTTATCAAAACAACCACACCATTAACCTAAACACATTCATTCAATCACAACAACTAAAAATTAAAATTCAAGAAAAGCCCAAGAATTTCAATTATGTAGTGCACAATTTACACACAAATCTTCAAGAAAATACACAAATCTTGATAAAAATACTTACTTGAACTTAGTAATGCTCCAGAACCCAATTGTTAGCAATCAAGAAGAGTCTAATTAATACAATCTAAAAAAAATTAGGGTTTAAAAATCTGAGAATTAAAAACAAGGTTTAAGAATTGGGGGTTTTACAATTACCAACTAGTATTTGTAAAAGGGTAATGGAGGGATGAAAAGAGAGAAACACGATAGATATAGATCTTGAATGGGAGCCTCGAGGACATTATATATAGGCCAGGCCATACAAAAAAAAGGGCTGAAAATAAAAAAAATAAAAAGAAAATAATATAATTCTTAGCTGGCAATTTTGTCATGGGTTTAAATCTGACCGTTGAAATATTAATTTTACATATCATATCGGACGGCCAGGATGAAATACAAGAATAGGGTAATCAAGAAAAGAGGATAAGTAAAGAAAGGTACCATTTTTACAAGAATTTCAATTTCAATTCTTAGATGGAGAAGTATTTTGGGAATGCTTATAGAGGTGACCCGGGAATTCCACATGCTGACCCGGAAAGGTTTATGAATATATGGATTGGTTCAGCTGCTTTCAATGTCTTCACCTTCTTTAATCCTTATATGTGGCAGCTCTCTAATCAATTCAAGTAAAGTTTTCATCTTTTTGCTCCTGCCCTTTTAGATTATATCTGGAATTTGTTTTCTTGGACCTTTTTTAAATGTGTTTGAATGTGTGTGTATGTGGGGCAGTGGTGGAGTGGGTTTTTCTTGATGGGGTTCCAAGATTGTGTATGTGTTTGTATTGTGTTTGAAATGGTGATTAGTTTTTGTAATATAATGTGAATTTTGTGTTGTGGGATTGTGAAATTGATGGAACACGATATGCGTGTTGATGAATCGTAAAATTGATGTGAACAGTGGACTTGGGTCATGGTAATTGTTTCTGCATTTCAACTGGCAAAAATTCTTAGTGAGATAGTTTTGGTTTCGAGGTGGTGTACATGACACTGGTCATTGTAGTTTTGTGTGGTAATGTAATTGTAAAAATATTATGATCAAGTACTTAGATTGTGCAAGTGCAACACATACTATATATTGTAGAGAATTTATGATTCGATATGTAATTTATAAGGTAAAAGATGGAATTTTTATACTCTTGATGGTTTGTAAGTTAAATTGTAAGACAGGAACTGCATTAGATTTATAAAGTGGGATTGTTGTGTTGGTTTGTAGGCATAGCATAGAATATAGATGCACATGAAGAAGAAAGCTGGAAAACTGGACATGTATAGTGAAGATGTTGATATTAATGAAAATGACTTATTTCAGTTTATGATGTTTCTTTATACTTGACAATCACACTTAATCCCCAATTTCCAATGCTTCTAGCTCTGTATATAAACATTCAGCAGTTGCTACAAGTCCGATGCCTGATTTATGAGAAATCTATTATCCCATAAATGTGCAATCTCAGAGTGAAGTCTAAACAGTTTCTGTCGTCACCTAGGATTGGATGAATGTTAGAGTCAGCATAAATTATGCAAGATTTATTATTTCACATGCCTTTAATCTTTCACTATATTTTTGTGCGAAAGCTTGACAAGAACTGCAGATGTTTTTCCACCTTATCAATTTCATTTAGTTCCACCCATTTATAAGAACATCTAAAGGAATTTTTAATCTTCTATAAAACATTTCCTCGCCCGATCTAGCAAGTAGTTGTAGTTCATAGTTCATACTCAACTTCATCACTCAAGCAACTGTACCTCATGGCATTCACAGTTTCACATATAGGATGCCCTGATGCCAACTTATTCTGAGAACTAGTCCAAAACAATAAACATATATGAAAAAGAGTTATCATATCTTAGAAAACAAAGTAATTTATTATAGGTATTCAGTTCTTAATAAAATGCTGTACTAATTCTTTATAGTACGTGCTTAGGAACACTTTTCCTCCCTAAATATATATGACAAGCTTCTTAATTGGAATCATGAAACACTATAAACCATCTCCCGTTCGTGATTTAGCAACCATGTGGTGTTTAATCAATAGGGTATTTTTCTCATTTTATTTTAACACTTCTGCAGAGCGTACAAAGATTTCTGGTCTGTGTTTCAACTAGCTGGTCCACTTGTTATTTTCCCTTTGCTAACTGAGCTGCTTTACCGTGTTGCTTTAACTCAAAGTTTTATTGCTTAACTTTGATTAATTTCTTAGCTTTGTGCAGCAAAGAATTGTCATCCCTGTAACATGTATTATTTTTTCTAATTTTCAGTTGGCATGACAAAGCAATGCAATTTGAACATTATCACTGGAAGAAAGCACTAGAGAAGAAGCAGCCATATCAATTTAAGGTAAACGCACATTGATCTGATTTTTTTGTTTTGGACTAAAGCCTTTGATCAATATTTTAAGGGGTTAATTATCAACGGACTCACTTATTTCATTCTAATATATCAATTAGATCACTGAAAATTTTTTTAGTCTCATTTAAATCACTCCACACAAAATAAGTTACGCTCCATTAAATTTTTGAAAGGTTAGCGTAAAATAATTGTTTTTTTGTTTAATTTTATGATTGGACTTGACTGGGACTTGAAGTGGACTTGTCCATATGACAGGGTTATGATAGGATTTTAAGATTGTATGCTATGTGATTGTAAATATGAAATTAATTAGAGAAATTTATAGATTTAAAGGTTGAATTCGAATGAAATGAAGATGGTATCTAGAACCCAAAATCCTGATACAACGAAAAATTACCCTACTCGGCTTTTCCCGCTCATTAAATTTTAAAACTTAACGGAATGTAACTTAATTTGAATTGAGTGGTTTACATGAGACCAAAAATATGTCAGTGATCCACTAGATATATTTGAATGAAACAAGTGAGTCGATTGATAATTGACCCATATTTTAAGTGAGGCTAACTTTGTTTTCGATTTATGCTGTGATATATATATTTTTTAATTTTTTGCAGTGGAACCAGCAGAGCAAAGCATTCCGGGACTCGTACTACTACAACTGGCCTGTATATTTTCCCTAGGGTGCTTATTTGGATTCGCCATTTGCATGGTTTCCTTTGGATCCGCAAACATAATAGCTTTAAACGAACTTGTTGCTGTTTGATTCATGTTTGTTAGCTAAACAATACATTCAGTTTCGTGTTAATTATGATGCATTGTCCTACTGAACATAAGTCTTCAAAAATATTGCTCCTCTCAGTCGTCCAGAATTTTCTTTGGATGTGCAGACAGCTTGAAAATAAATGCTCTTTGGCTTTGCTATACAAGTACTTTTAACAAGTTTCCTACTGCATTTGAAATTGATTTAGGTTTCTTCACTGATCTAAATATCGAATTAATTGATAGACACAGACATTTCTAGTCAGAAATTTGGAAAGCTTATTGTACAGGTGAAGCTTGTGTTATTACTTATTAACTTTAAAACCTTGTTCTACCAGCTTTCATGGTGGTAGCAAAAGCAAGCATTTGTATTGTTTAAAATGACTTATTTAATAAAATTAAAAAAATGTATATTTAAGTAATAATTGCTTGTATATAATATTTTTTGTGGGTTAGATGGCTTAAATTATTTTAAATTAATTTTTTAATTCAGATTTCAAAGTAAATAATGTCAGAAAATAAACTTATGAATAAACCTTTTATTAAATGTAATTGGTAATTAGCCAAGTGAGAGTAAAGGCACGCGCCACTGGGCAGTTTGGGATTCAAACAATGATGATAACGATCCATCCTATCCAAACAAAAACATACATGTAAAGTGTAAACTATACATACAAAAAATCAATGTAATAACATAGACAGTGTATGCTACATGCAAAGGTTAATCTGAGTTTGTAAAAGTGAGGTTAAGAAGTAAGTAACAATGGTGGGTTTTCTTGTACAATTCCCTTGTTGCATTCCAACTTTAAGATCATCTTCAATTAATCATCCTGCTGTTGCTTGTGCTGCTGATTCAGACCATTCATTCAAAACCCAACAACATTTCACCAAATGGGTTGCTTCTTTTCCATCCAGGTCCTTGAGTTTTGCGCTTTCAACCACTCTTGCTATCTCTTTATCTCTCACAGGTTTGTCTATCAACTCTATATAGTGAACTTTGTCTTGCTTTGCTTGTTTATCAATTATCTTTCAGATATTATACTGTATCATCGTAAAAGAAAGGTTTAGTGATGATGGTTTTGAGTTATCTTTGGAACACTACTTTTGATCTACTTATACTGTAGTATGAGTGTTTTTGCAAAATCCAGGTTCAATGTGCTATTAACCGAATGAATAAACGACCCAAATACGTAGATAATTGTGTATTGAATCTCTTGTAGTTTTTAAAAGGGCCTGTTTTAAGGCTTATAATGCAAGACAGGTTGTAATATCTCCTGTGTGTCCAACAATCAGCATTGCTGGTTATTTTGATAACAGTAATACACACAATTGTAATAAACCTCTTTCTCGTTTTTAAGATGTAAACATTGGGTTTTTCTTCTAAAGTACCTCCTTAAGATGAAACTATCTATTTGTTTTTTTTTTTTTTGCAAAGGGTTGTTTGTTGAATACTATTTGTTACTGGCACAATCATGCCTCCACTGAGGTTCACCCTCAACCTCATATTACCAAGAGATTAGGGGTTTTCATAAGCGCTTTGACTATAAGGCATAGGGGCCAGAACTATATTTCTTGTTCTGCGACTATTTGCATACATTAATATAAATGAAAATCTTGAGTTAGTTTTATTGCACGCCTATGAGGCTGAAGATTGATTAGCCAAACTTTGCAGGAGTTGGATTTGCTGAGGCAAAAGTTGGGGTTAACAAGCCAGAATTGCTCCCTAAAGACTTCACTCCAGTTATTGATGTTGCTGGTTTCCTCTCAGAAGGACAGGTATGAATCTTTGGCATGATTTGCTTATAGTCTGAAAATGAACTCTTAAGTAATTACTCTATATATATCTATATTACCGTTGTTATTCTCTTTTAGATTCATGGTAACTTTTAAAAACATGGGCCATAGTATAAGAGGTTTAGAGGTTGAGTGCTACTTACAGTAATGCATCAGTCCACAGAGCATAAAAGTTTCATTTTATTTTAGCTCATATGTATTACCTATTCCGTGCCATACCTATTGATCCCTCAAGTCTATTTATAGGTGGCTCAGCTAGCATAGAGTAGGTTAAATCATTCCTCCATAAAATTAAACCAAAGTCCTTGTCTTGTAATTGAAACTTTATCAGGAAAGATTCTATTTCAGCACAAGTTATCCTGGTTCAGATTTTGAGCTCACAGTCTATTAAAAAAAGCTCCTTAATACTCCATCTTTTGGTCTTGATATCTCCATGTACTTTATATTTAGAACTAAAGAAATTTTTGGTCTTCACTGCTTCCCTCATAAATGTGAAGGACATATTTTTATATCAGGTTGCTTATTCCTTACTCCGTAGTGGGGTTATATTGCAAACACTCCATGAGCGTGATATTTTGTTGTCTGCGTTATAAATAAAAAAAGTACTTAATGATGATGCATGTCCTATAAAATGGTCTCTGTTAATTGCACGTCAATGTTGGAATAATGTTTATAGCAATTAAGTAATGGCAGGAAAACAGAATTGCACAGGAGATTACTGCTATTGAGAAGGACACTGGTTTCAAGTTGAGAGTTCTTGCTCAGAATTATCCTGATACCCCTGGTATATATATATCCACAGTGAATTGTCAAGAAAATCCTGTCTTTAACAGAATTTCTTCAACTCTTTCTATTATGATTAGTTTTGCAAAAATTGTTCATAATAGATATTTCTATTCTCTTCAGGGTTAGCAATCAAAGATTATTGGCAAGTCGATGACAGAACTATTGTTTTTGTAGCTGACCCTACCTTCGGTAAATAACTGACATGTGACGCATAAACTTCACGTTTGTTTCCCTCTCTACTTTGTAATTGATTGTGGTGATTTTTGTTATATATACTTTTACATATCTTCTATGACAGATGCACATCCTTTTTATTCTCAGGCAACATACTGAACTTTAATGTGGGAGATTTGGTCGATCTAGACATACCACGCAGCTTCTGGAGTCGCTTGGCTGGGAAGTATGGAAATATGTTTTATTGGAAAGAGAAGGTAATACTTTCAGTATCGTTTATCAGCCATTTTCTTAATTTTCATTGGTCTTTATTTAGATGGCCATTTCTCAAAAAACCTTAGGCGAAGGGCCACTAGAAGGATCTTATACTTTAACACTTCCCCTCACTCAAAGTCCTCCATTTGGGAGTGAAGATTGCATAGCTAAAAATCATCTTTTGGATGAAATATTTGACCTCAGGGTCCGAAATGATCTCCGGGAATACTGCGGGTATAGGAGCTCGAACTTTAGATGTCTTGGTATACCTGACATTGATGCTAGATGACAATCCCTACCAAAACCTTAATGTGCATTTATGAATTATTGTGTTCATAGTGTTACGCGTTGATGCAGGGTGAAGATGCATCTATTGAAGCCGCTGTCATGGCAATATCAAATTGCTTAAGAGAACCAGTGGGACCAAATAATTGTTCGGAGATAAAATAAGGTGCAACTGCAGTAGTTGATTACGTAATTACATCAGTAATTGTTTCTGTACTGAAGTTCATTTCATGCACTTGTTGTGTTACAAAATTAGTTACTCCATACCTGTATTTAAGAAGATATACTATATACGGTTTTTTTTTTAAAAAAGAAATATATATGGAATGTAAAATTAATTTTGACAATTCTAGAGTCAAAGAGTGTTTTCTTTTCCTTTTAATGATCCTATCTTCAGTTACTAGCTCTCGAACCTTAAAGTTGCTGAACATTGTTGTTGTGGTAAGAGAAAAAGGACTAAACAATACAGTAGGTAACCAGACAAGTGAACAGACAAGATTAATGAATTTTTTTAAATATTCTGTTGATCGGGAATATGGTCCTGCTCATTTACGATTGGAAAGGAGCTACCGGACCTAACTGGAAAGGGAGGTTGTTGAGTCATATAGGATCACATTTAGTTACAACCTCTTAAAATGTAAACTCTACAAACTTTCAGAATTCACCACATCACCAAAAATTCTCAACCTGAAGTTTTGTTTGTAACATATAGAACAATATTCACAAAATATACACACAATTTACTAAAACACAGATGCTATTTACCTGGTTTGTAATTTGTAGTATAAGATAGTTTGTATTTATGCCTTAGCCATATGTATATGAAACTGAATATATTTTTAGTACAAGATGGTTTGTATCTATGCGTTAGCCATATGTATATGAAACTGAATATTAATGCAAAGAGAACCTAAATATCCCAGCTTCAGAACATACATCATTCTACATGCCATGCTTTTCATTATGTATCTAGTGATGGAACCAGGTAGGGGCTAGCTTAGGCTGAAGCCTTGGCTGGTCTCAAAATATAAGTTAAAAAAAATATCATGTAGTATTTTAACATCCCCCAGGTCTTTCAGAGTTCTGGTTCTGCCACCTTTAATGTATATGTTGATGGCTGATATTAGATGCATGGAGAACTAGGAGGGTTAAATTGTTTTTGGGCCTAATTACCCTCTGATAGTAAACCTATCTGCCAAGTGAAAGCCACAGAATAACTGAGGCTCGACCAAGATTCTGATTTTTAAGGAACATGGCGATATGAATTAAGATCACTATTCTGATTCGAAGACTGGCTGTAACATGTCAGTAAATTACACACATTTCTGTATAGTGGCAGTCTAATGAAGGAATTTGTTGTGAGTTTTCTTTGGATAATCAGAATTTGTTGTAATCCTTTATATACATAAACAAATGATTGCTAATTTACAGAAGAATTAATCTTGTTCTCCCACTAAATAATTATCACACAAGTATAATGACAACCATAAGCGTTACTGTACACCGGTGACCGACATCGTCCTACTAGATCTCCTTACTGTCTTGTAGGATCTTCTCTAGTTCCTCAGCTTTACAAGGGATTTTGAGAACTCCTTTCTGTTGGAATCCATACTCCTCTTCAGCTTGTTCCAATAACCTCAAAAATGCAGCGCTGCTTACGCAGCGCAGATTGACAACAAATCTCTTTGGCACCTCATCCTTTGCTGCGAAAACAGCAAAATGACCTTCCTTTACATCATGAGGCAGCTTCTCTTTTTTGTTAAGATATTTGTCAATGTCGATATTGTGTAGGTTTAAACTCCTTTGCAGCAATTTGATGAAAAGCTTAACCATCGCCAACTGAGTATTCTTATGCTTAGACATCATAATGTACGTGAATTGTTCTCTCTCTCTTTTTTTTTTTCCTTCTTTTTTTGCTGTTGTTGCTACGGCTGTTTTCCCAAGAGTTTAGGAGGGGATTTTATACATAGCTGCTTAGCTTAGGAGGTATAAAACAGATGAAATTTCTAAGATGGTCATGGGTCCATTGTATTTCTAGAAAATCCTTGCCATTAATTGTATCATTGCAAGGTAATTTCCTTTTCCTAAATCTGTCGATGCATTGGGAACCTTGAAAAGACATTAAATGGGTACAAGGTTGTGCCGCCCAATCTGTAAAACCGTACTCTTAAGTTGAAAATTGAAGAGCGGTGGTCAGTAGCTTAGAGTTCGGGAAGCTAATAGATAAGCTCTTAACTAGCAGGAAACAAGACACATGGGTACTGTCTGCTACCTACAAGGCCACAACTATCAGTGCTATGTAATTGTTGACTGTTGATGGTTCTGCAATTTTGGGAATTAGTTGTTAGCAAGCAATGAAATGAATTTGTTGCTGAATATGATTGACGCCAAGATTGCACATTTATTATGTATAGTATTTGGTGCAATTTGAACAGGTAGTTTGGTACATGTTGAGTTTGTTAAATTTGTTGTGTGTGGTCCGTTCAGGTTGGTAGAGTTTGTTACAAATTTGTGTGGTGCGTTTAAATTGGTAGAGCTTGCAACATTGTACTTAGTATGTGGTTATGCACCACATACAAGGTCTGAAATCACTTTGGAGGCTCGTACACGGCATATGTTTTTCAAGATTCTGAATGTAGTCATATTCTTCCTTGTGCTTTATAAATACATTTGTACCATTCCCGTGTGGAACAATCTCCTCCAGTTTTCCCAATTTGTTAGCTAAAAGACTTAGCAGAAACAATCTTAGGAAGCAGTACTGCAAGAAATAACAGCAAGATTTACTGTACTTTGACCATCCTACTACAAGTTTTAAGAAATTTGCTCATCTTGCACACTCCAGTTAATCAAGAGTGACAGTTAAATACACTTGTCAATCACAGTGACATTTCTGGTTCTAGTCATATGTTCTATTAATTCTTTTTGACCTTTCGTCGGCATTATCAATGAGGAAATAATTTTCAAAATTTTAATTCTTCAGTGCAAACTTGTGGTAGCCTAATTGTAGTCCTAACTTCAACTTTTGACATTTTTTTGGACAAGAATCAATCACAATATTTGTCTTCGGTCTTCACCAAAGAGCCTCGAACTCTCGATCTTTGGAGTCAAAGACGAAAGTAATCGATAAACTACACCTGCTTACTGAGTCTCAAACTCTCAATTTTTGGAGTCGAAGAAAAAATTGAAGCCACTAACCAAATTGCTTACAAGTTACTTCCTCTGTAATGGATTCTTAACATTTTAATAGTAGTTAATATTTTTTTTGAAATAAAATAGTACTAGTTAATATTTGAAATAAAGGAATTTACTTACATTTTAAAGGGTAGGTAAAGTATAGTTTTTTTAAAAAAAAAAATTTAATTTTGTTTTTCAATAAAAATTTGAATATTTTAATTTTTAGTCCAAAAAAAAAATCTTAAAATAAATTCTAAAATTTTACTTTACATGGACCTTAAAATAAAAATACATGTCCGATACCTTAAAAATACCTGTCCAACACCTTTATCTAATGTCAACAGACCTGTTGGACGGAGAGAGTACAAGTAATAGCAAGCAGAACTATAAACAATAGCAAGCAAGCAAAATTTATTAGAAAAGAAGTTGAGCGAAGACTAAATTAAAGTATTATACATATGAAAGTGACTAATACAGTAAGCAATTGCAATATTTGGATTGTGTTACACAAACAATCAAACAGTTGGTCTGCGTTGGAAACCAGACCCTGGCTGATCACTACTAGGAAAAGACTGGAAACCGGTTACAACCGCATGCTGAGGCCCACGACGACATCGTTGCTGCAACTCATCAACCTTATCAGACTCCCCGGAGAACAAAGCTTCAACGGAACCATCTCTTCTGTTACGAACCCAACCATTTACACCCAACTGTGTAGCATTTTCAACCGTCCAGTCACGAAAAAACACCCCCTGTACTACTCCTTTTACTTGAACTCTTACCTGCAAAATTAACAACAAAAAATATTTATTCAAATTAAGTGATTATAAAGTAAGTGATGTTAATTATAATTGGGTTTGATGGGTTTACCGTTTTGATGGGGTTGGTGTTTGAGTTGGAGTCGGACATGTTGACTGAGAAACGACGTCGGATAGGAGAAGGAGTTGTGAGGTGGGAGAGAAATGGAGAAGGGTGGGTTGGAAATGGCGATGCTGACTTGGTTATAGTGGTCGTAATTTTACATGTCTCTAGACTTCTTCCGAAAAGTAGAAGATTTCTCCACAACAAATGTGCCATTCTTTTATTCTCACTCCACTCACCCCTACTTCATATGCTTTGTATTCTTTTTTTATGTCCCTCCGTTGCTACTTTATTTTCAACTAGCTCTATAACCCGTGCAAGCATGTTCAAAATACGAATAAAATGCTAATATTTTTTAAAATATACGATGTATCGGTTTGCTAAAAGTGCAATAAATAAGTTCAATCTTGATGGAAGTATCTATTGTGAGATTAATGATCTCCGAGAAGTGTGTCGTGAAATTAATGACCCAAAATTTGTTCAACTGTTTTTCTTATATACATATAAGTTCGACATTTGTTATATATAAATAG
>PHNY01261483.1:5086-16348 GCA_003724115.2 Anethum foeniculum
TCCTGGTCCGCCAAGCGATTTTTACAACATTGGTTAGAACACGAAAACGTCAGAAGCCCAACTTGGAACATAGGTGATGGGTTCCGTTCAGATCTATAAAAAAAAACAAAAATGGCCAAAACTAAAAAAGGAGGAAAAGATGAGTATAAAGATTACGTGAAGTAGAAGAGGAAGCATCACAAACACGCTAAATCCAAGGTAGACGTAACTAACAAGAACATGAGCCAAAGTCTTTTTTTAAGAGTAATAATATAGATAACGTCATCTCGCTGCTAATACCTGACAAACCATATGCTTTGCCCTGCTAGTCCGGTGGATGTCCTATTATCTATCTATTTATTATAATAATAATTATTATTTTTATATATATTCATAGAAATTCATATATGTGGATCACCGCCAGGTTTCAAGATGCTGGTTCAGATCTAAACTGCGAGTATTTTATAAGTATTTTTGCAGTGTGCACTTCCATAGAGCCCCCCGGCCCCTTGGAATGTTTTTTTTTTATTATTATTATTTTATATTCCTTTTTCATTTATTTTCTGGATAATTTTAGATCGGTCTCTGCGTACAGCTTGAATGCACATGCTACTTTTTCATTACTCCTATAAATTTAGGTATATGCCAAATTGTTGTTAGGCTAGGTTTGTTATGCGTTTTTTAGTCGTTCAAGTATTTATTTAAATTGATACATATATTATTTTACGAATTACATATTGTTACACTCGAGACGTATCCAAGATTTCAAACTTATAAGGACATTGTATACAATTTTCAAAATATAATTATATTACATTAATATATTTTATAGTTTTTTTTTTTTGAAACCATTAATATATTTTATAGTTGTTCCTTATGAAACTTCATATTTTAATATGCTTGAATGATTTTTTCATTATCAATGCTATCAAAAATTTCCCTCTTAATGTACATAATTAAACAATCATTTAAAAAAACATTTTCATTGACAGAAAAAAAAAAATTGGTTGCAACTTGTAAAGAAGAATAGAACACTAGCTACTAGCTATCTCCTGGATATATTGATGCTCCAACCATGGGGGCAAGCCTAAACACATTACTGCAAACTTCAGGAGACTTTGAGATTATTATGCATAAATTAAACTATACTACTCCGTGAAAGAACACCAAATTCAAGTACAAATTCTGGATCACCAACTTGGTAGTGCGAAAAGCACCAAAAAATACTATTCTTTAAATACACCTTGTAATTCATTTCGCAATGGTGAGAAAAACACCAAACTACACTATTCTTTTGATAGAAAATGCAACTAATTTAACTGAAAAGATTATAAATGTACAGGTAAATACCACAAGTTCTGTTCAATTGCAGCTTATTCCAAGAATTCATTTACAAGAATTTACTCTCTCCACAAGGGAAAGAGCAGATATTAAAGAAATTATCACAATTAGTTGTGAAATATTACAGAAATAAAACAATTTGTCAAGCTTCCCCTTCTATCTGTTTCCTAAAATCACAAATTCTTTTACATGATTGCAATTAGAAATTTAAATACCACCTTCTAGACTCCAACCTCTCCGGCTAATTTGAGAGGTTCCATCTGGTGGTGTTTCCCGTGCTGCTTCGACTGATGCTGAGACCAGTATGCATGGGCAGCCAAGACTCTGTCCAAAAGCTCCTGCGGCACAGGCTCTCCCCTCCGTTGCTGGGGTGCAATGCTTGCTGTGTGGACCAATGTCTTCCATTTGTCCTGTAAATTTATGATAGAATTTGATTCACATTCCCTTAAAACGGAAAGATACTGCATAATCATACACATATCCACCCGACAAAAAGGTAAAAATACTTGAGAAAATTACTCATAATTAGACTGGATCCTAACCTTCAAATCCACGTAAGTTCGATGGTTTGCATCATCAAAGGAACGCATTTTGACATCACGCCACCTGCAGGATCAGTTGACAAACAAACTTATAATTTTTTCAATTTGAGGATGACCTTCTCTTATTAGCAGAGGATATCGTAAGAAATTAGTTGTTAATGCAGGGTACAGAAGCAAATGTCTGTCGGGGAATGTGAGGTTTAGTGAGTGAAATGTAACTTTTTGGGCTTCGTTACCATTCCATTCATTAGATTGAAGGTATGAGGTATGAGCAAGAGTGATGAATACTGGAGTAGAAAGAAGATATGATGAAGTGGGTAGGCATATACATGTGTCGAACAAAATAAGTTTTTAGAAACAAGTACTAAACTTAATGACAACGAAATAGTAGCCCTAGATATCATCCCATTCTTTATAATTATAGCTAAACAAAGGAAACACAGTGATTTTATAAAAATTTTAATCAAAAAAATGAAGCTTAATTCACACCTTCCAGTTCCGAGTGTTTCAACGGCTTCAACTAGTGCTTCAACTTCCGATACAGAGAAAGGTCTTCTAGTTCTACGCTGGGAAAGGTCTGATCGCTTGGTTTTCTGGCTCATGGGAACCATAGCAAGTGCCTCCGCATTTATGGGCGGAACAGCAACCAATGCTTTGGAGTCCATAGCAGTTTCTTCTGTAGATACATCTGTAACTGAGGGAACTGGATTACTTTCAACATGATTGTCCAGCTTAGTCAGTGGAGTTTCATCAAATGATTTAGAGACCCCTGAATCCAGAATGGGTGCTGGGGTCCTGGAAAAAACATATATTTAGACATGTAGGTTTAATTCAATAAAACCTAATATCAAAGTAACAAACAATAGTTCCTCAAAAGAACAATATGCATAATGAACAGCAAAAAGCTTGTAGATATGGTATACCCTATACAAATATGGGAAGAGAAACTAACATGAACATCTAGAATCCTACTGATTGAGGAGGTATCCACCTTTTGCATTATATATAACTCAAAAATAAACTAGATTTCGAAAACTCGTAACATATTATTTCTTACTATGTTCCTATATCAATTTAGATTCAAAGTGAAGTAACCAGGAAAAAATGTCCAGAATAAATCTGCCTAACCTTGATAATTCTTGATTTACATCAAGAGGGAGCAGGAGTGGAGAACCTTTCTGAGATAGAGGTGAAGCGGCTTCGGTAAAACTAGGCTCCAATGTAAAAGCTAGAGATTCAAGGTCCTCCTTTCGAGATATACCAGATTGTTGAAGAGTTCTGCTGTCATCTTTAACTTTCTTTCCTTGTAGGACTACTCCCACACGTATTCCTCCTCCAAGAATAGAAGTCACAGCATCCATAACAGTCCTCTATGTAAAAGAATAGCAGCAGACATAGATTAGGAATCAGATAAAGTCACAGATAATCATTTTAAAAGATAAGAAGAACTACACTCTTAAGTACTAGCATTGAAGGGAGAAGGTCACACTCTCACAGGACTATATTGCCAATCTCATCAATACAGTCTCACTGTACAGGACCAAGAAACCAAACGGCTCATATCATATAGTTGTACATCATGAGTTTGGACAAAATAAAAGAGCCAACTCCTCAAAACGATAAATTAACAACCCATTATAAAGAGGACATAGATTTAACCAAACAGGAAATGACGGAAAAAAAATCTTATGATGATAAATTTGGTAGAACAGCCTCAATTCAAATACAAGACAAACTATAATACATTCACGAAATTTAATAATACAAGACAAAATCCAAGATGTTTATGTCTAAATAAGAGATTCACAAGGTAAATGGTATGTAATAAATTTAACTAGAACTGGATAATTTGTACCTTGAGTGAGCCGATAGTTGCCGTTTCTGGCACCTCAATATAAAGTTCTGGCACTTTAAAGGACTTGATGCTGAAATTCACTGATTTGATCAAAAAATAATACATAAAACATGAGTACCTCAAAAAGTAACATCCAAAGCAAATATCCATCCCAAGTTAGTAATTAATATAGGAATGTATTAAGCGAGGAAGGATATTCAAAACAAAATCTCAAAAATTATTGATGAGAATTTGATTAATACCACGAGGATCTTTGGAATGCATGGAGGATTTATGACCTGTACCCGAAGATGAGACCCCGCTTACTGCAAACAAGAAGTTTCAATTATTCAGGCAACTGCTAGAACCAGTAAACCATAAAAAAGCGAATATTATTAAAGTGAGGACCTCTGTGCCAGATTGCAGGTGTCCCACTCTTGTGTCCCTTCACAGCTTTATCAGGGCAATTAGAAATACTTTCGCTACTTGCCTCCTGATCTGATCTATGTCCAAACAACCGCCTCCTTTTCGTCTGTATATCATACTGAAATCTTTCTTGTGCATAAACTGTTTTCCTTTTGTGATAGAATGCCCTAGCTCCCCTAGCTGAAATGGAAAAGTTTACGAGATTAGTAATGTAAAAATCAGCTATACACAAGTATAAAATTTTCATGTGGGGGGCTGGGGGGATAGGGAAGACCCTCCACTTACAAATGTTAGAAAGTTCGTAATCCTTCATCTTTGGATAAGCTTTCCAATATCTAGCAGTCTGCAACTTTCTCATTCTACGATAATTCATGCGCGATTGGGGCCTGAAAGCCCTTGTCTTGTTATTAAGTACATTACTCCTAAAATAATTTTCGTCATCATCTCTATTAACTATTTTTACATCACTCCTGTGCCTGGGTGAAGAAGCATCAGGATCCTGAGCCCTGTACAAGGGTAAGTCTACACTATTCTCTGAATTAATCAGCATATGAGTATTATTCACATAAATTTCTGTTGGATTCTTTGAAGCACTAGTCTTAGCCATATCCAAGTGCCCTCTTTGTTTCTTTACAACCTCTATTTGTCTTTGAGGCTCTTTCTCTAAGTTTGATTCATATAACTGTCCTTCACTACACAAGGTCCCTTTTAATTTGCTGGCGAGACTTCCAGCTGCATCATTGCTTGTGTGCTTTTCTGGTTTCACATTACACCTTCCTTTTACCAAGAATTCAGAACTTGGAACAGCAGAAGCACGTTCAGGTACATAAACACTCTCAACATGTGGAACTTCCACAGTAGCCTTTGAATTGCGCTCAAGAGCTGCAAAATCAGGAACTAGTACACTTTCTATGCAACTTCCTTGATCAAGGCACTCAGATCTGACACCTGATCCTTCTGGATGTTCCTTCTTTATACCATCCTTATTGATCCTAATCTGTTCTTTTAATTCTGCTACATTACTAGAGGTAGAACTCTCACTCTCCTGCAATAATTTGCCTGCTACAGTTGCCAGCAACTCAAATGCACATATTTCGCCATCGTCTACTGGTTTCTTAAATGATGCCCTCCTCTACAATCAATTGAGAATAAAGTCAAAAGAGCACACAGAACATAATATTGCTAAAAAGAGATTAACATATACATCAAATCCCACATTTATCAAAGTACACCACTTACCCTAAGAGATCTAGGACCTCTTGGTATCGCAGGGACCTGGTAGCCACGAAACCCATATTCTTGCCTCTTCTTCAAAACCATATCTCAGGCATGCATATGAACAACAGATCATCAAACGCAATCAATGCAGGACTATCCAAGAACCCCCTTAGCCTGTAAAATATTACACAACTAAACAATTAAGCGAAAAGGTGCACAAACAACATGTCCATACATAGCCAACATTTAATTAATGCCGACACAGTAAGTATAAACCCAACATTAAATTCAGCACAATAACCTAAAACCCACGCAAACTAATGCCACTTAATTTTAAAAAAATTTAGCATCTCCACTCCCCATAATCCAATTATAGCAATTCAAATATTCCAAACTATCCCCATTTGCCCTAATTGGTAATCAATACAACCACTAATGAATTAAAACATATAATCATGCTAACATCTTTACCTAGATTAAATCAAATCATATCACCATAAATCAACAATTAATCCATCTCCTCACGTAAACCAAACACGTAAAACCTATGTTCTAATCATCTCATAATTCCGCAATCCAAACCAATCAACCTAACCAAATTACACATTCCCCCTTAAATCCACTACCAAAACCACACCTCTCCGTGTTTTCGAATCCACATTCCATAAACACAAATTCCACCACAGATCCCACTAATTCAGTCCATAAAAACACAATTAAACCCACAATTCAACATCACAAACATAAATTCAACACGATCAAACACAATCACATCATATATCCACACGATCCAAACAAAATCAACTCAAAAACACAAAATGTCCATAAACAAACACAAACAATCACACAAACACATGTATAAACACGATCTACAGTTACAATCGAGAAATTGTGATCGGAATTTACCTTGAGGAAATCGGAGATGAAGTCTGTGTGTATAGGTGTATGTATAGATTGATAAATTGAGAGTGTTTGTTTGTTTGTTTGTTAATTCTTATAAAACCCCAGGGAGAGAGATGAAGATTAATATGAGGATGATGTAATTATAAATTTTGGTGAAAAGATAGAGGATATATATGTGGGGGGAGAGGTGACTGGGAACCGGAGTAGCCGGTAAAAAAAAGAGAAACAAGGGAGAAAGCATGACACTCACCTTAAACCTCTCTAATCTCTTGGTTTTGGTCTAATCTAATTTACAGCAACACAGTTAGTTGGACCTCTTCCTTTCTTTTCCCCAACTATCTTTTCATTTGCCGCACACAATATTATTATATCCAAACTTATAAAACCGCTAGAATTGGAAATTCGAAAAAATTATCACTTTTATATATTATCATATTAAAGGAATTTAAAGTTCAATACTTATCACTAAATCTACCGAAAATCAATTTGGGTGAATTATATCGTATCAAGATCAATAAAATGAGTAGTACTAGGTACCCCAAAACTTCTCCCGAATGATATGGCATGACACTTGGCATACTTTAATTCGTGTGCGTATATGTATGCATGCGGGGTCATATATTATTATTAGAAAGATACCAATTATACAGGTTACACGTAAGCATTTGAGAACCGTTTTAGGAGCTAATTTGGGATACCTAGCATTTTCCTAAATTTATAGGTTCGATATTTGCATTTGATGAATTTTGGAAAATAGCTTTTTATTTTTTAGGAGGAATAAGACTGCATATATTATTATATATCATATTTTGAACACAATAATAAGATGTGCTTATATTTTTTAATATTGATATATGTTTTTGCAAAATAAATCTTTTGGACATTTTATTTATTTTGGTTGCAATGGATTGAGTTAATTGATTGAGTGTAAAAGATGATAAATAGATTGTTTGAGTGTCACATCTTAAATGGTTACTTTATGAGTCATTATTAGATTAATATGATTTTAGATTAATTAATTGTAGCTTGAGTTATTGGACTTTATGAATAGATGACTTTTGATACAGTAGATCTTAGTTAGCAGTATTTTAAGATAATCCTATGTGGTCCATAATATTGTGAATATTTGCTGTAAATTTAAGTTCGGTTGAGTTTACATTTAAAAGATAACATGGCTTGGCTCTTGCACGTGTTTCAATTCAAATTTTTGATATTTTTAATTTAAAATATAAACAGTATATAATTTCAAGGTAAAGAATATTATTGGAATCAACACCGACTAATTCTAATAATTATATTATTTATGTTATATTTACTGTTTATAACTCGTGCAAAGTACGGGCGAGTTTTGTCTTGTTTTTTAATTCATATATATACATGTATATATATATACATTTATATATTATAAATTATGAAGATCCACTCATAATTTGTTACAACTCTTTTTATTAAAGTTGTGAGTTGTATTTATTTTAAAATTATTTTAATCAATTTTTTTTCAATACCTCAATCTCTTGTAAGATGTTTATTTTTGCAGTAGAAATGATTTAGAAAAAGATAGTCTTGAAGAAATCGATATTGAGAGGATTCGAACTTGTGTTTTTGATTGCATTGCCTAAATAGAGAATATTATGTAATGATATAAATATTAGTAGTTATTTATTTAATTACATGTATTGTTTAGAACTACAATATAAATTCTAAATTTTAATATTGCTGTTGAGAGGATTCGAACTTGTGTTTTTGGTTGCATAGTCTAAATAAATAATTTTTTAATATTGTTGTTGTGAGAATTCAAACATTGATATTTTGATAAATAACATAAATAGATAATATTCTTTGGTATATATCTAACGGTTATAATTTATTTACTAAAAATCTAACGATCACTATTCTTTTTATGGTTGACCCAAATTATTAACAATTATACCATGTTTTGATTATTATAATTTAGTATATATAAGTCATCTCGAAAAAATGTTGAAGATACATTTAGTAAAGATTCTCGCATTTCCCTTTTAAACAAAGTTAAATGCCATGTACGAAAGTTAACTTTTTGATAAAAAATAATAATTTTTTCGAATCAAATTAGATATTTGATCAAATGAAACTTTTAATATTAGTGTTTGATAGTTAATTTTTTGAAACAGCAGTTTGGTAAAAAAAACTAATTTTGAAAAAGTTACTTAAAAGAGTTTTTTCAATTAAATGATTGTCTATGTGTCTCAAAAAAATTAATTGAAACATCTACTTACAAAATAGAATTATTCAAAATAGCTAAATTTGATATGCTGGTCAAAACAGCTTACATCAAAACAGCTAATTTAATTTATTACAGCTAATATCTAAGCGCTAATTACTAAACCAGACCAATATTTTTGTTTATTTCGGACTAATAATAATATTTTTGAAGAACAAAAAACATTTTTCATTAAATATAAAATAACACAGCTGATCTAGGTGGGAAAACAAAAAGCATACTAAAAACGATTAGTTGATTTGTTTCCTGATCTTTTAACACATATAATTTTAAAATTCTTGAAACTAAAAACGAAATTAATGACATCCCAATCAATCCAAATTGTAGCATCCCTGAAACAAGCAACATTACAATTGACCTTATCATATAAAAATCATTGTTAACCTGATGTTCAGAAACCCCAAACGCATAAATTGAGATTGAAGAAACAACACCTCAGCTATCTACATACCGGATACCAGCTATAAACATGCCGAAAATGTAAATTTCTAAAAAATGAACAATTTTTTATTGTGAAATATGAATTCTTGCACTGATCATCACTACCCCAGATTCGATACGAGTTTTCTAGATTCTTAAAAATATCAATAAAACTATTCTTAATAGGATCCAACACCGAATAAAACCAAAAATAACCAAACAAAAATATAACATAATATTAGTTTGGCTTGATTGAATCTTAGTTAATTTTCTTAATTTGCTTGATTGAATTTATCACTACATAAAGCTAAAAGAAAATATATTTCAGCTTATATAACTTTTAAATCTGAAGTAATAGACATATTCACGGTATTATAATTCGCAAGGCCAAGTATGTTGGTGTAATAATAATATTATTAAGGTAAAAAGCTACATGTCACGAAACATTAGATATACAAATGTCCTATTCGAAAAACTTACAATATTTCTATGCTATTCGAAAAACAAGTTAGTTTGTATGCTATATATTATTTTAACAACTTAATTTAATATATTTAAATATAAAATAAAAATTGTGAACTGAATACTACAAAATATTACATCGGGAGACCTTGAATTTGCCGTCTTAAACAGGACCAGATTCCAGCTAGCTCTCATTTTGCTACCCATCCAGAGTATACTCGCTTTAAATGGAAAACACTGTTTTGTTAGTCCAATCAACAAAAGTAGGATACCTTTTATTCTTTGAACAAATATAGCTCCACAAACTTACCAAAACAAAACAGCTGGAAACCTGCATTATCTGGTTTCGTTTCGTAGTTAAAGAAAATAGATATTATATCAAAAGAGCATAAAAGATGTGTATCTATATATTTCTGAAATACATTCCATGGTGAATAATGTAGAAATAGCAAATTTTAGTTATAAACCTAGGTTAGAATAAAAAGTTTTTCTAATATTATTTATCATTTATAAAGTGAGGGTATAAATAAATCTCATTAATTCCCATATAATTCCTAATGGAAAAATATAAAATAACAAAGTAAAATATAAACATTTCACAACTCGCTGGACCCAAGCTGGTGTTGTTCGGAATACAAAAATAAATGCATGTGAATTGATCAACTGTACACATACGTTATCCGATCAGATTGGCAAACATGTTGCGTATATATATGTAATTTATACGCACATGTACGACTTGTGACGGTGATCACGATGATAAGGAAGATTACATTAAATTGTTTTATTAAACAAACACAACTTGTCAATGATGTGGAACACTGGCTGCTGGTAACTTTTTTCATGTCAACACGTGTCAAAAATATTAATAAAATTATCTGTATATAATATATATTTTTATATGCATTATTTTTTCTTTTTCTTTTTGAATAAAAGTAGATAAAATTACTATAATTCACAAAAAAAATTAAAAATAATATTTATAAATACACGGTCAAATTATATTAAAATACGTGTACAAATTCAAATATCATATAATAAAAAATAGAAAGAAATATTCAGTTAGCTATTTTATTGAAATACAGTAGGCAAATAAGGTACGAAAAACACTTGGCAAAAAACTAAGAAGCGTCCCAATATGGACTTGGAGTTCTTTTGTACTTGCTCTGAAATGTACAGAAAAAAGAGATAAATCAGTCAATTCAAAGTCAAAAGTTAAGGATGGCATCCAGCATGTGCAAGTGCAACTATACCTTGCGTTTATGCATGGGTCAAGCTTCCCAAGCTTATATAATTGGCTAGAGACTGGGGTGTGCGCGGTATTTCGACTTGTTTCTAAATGGATAGTCCATTTAGCACTCGCTGTGGAGCATTGGGACACGAAATTAATTCGAATTTTAAAGATTTTGATTCTTTTTAAATGTTTAGGGTCGAAAACGGATTAAATTGACTTGTATAAAAAGATGAATTATGAGTTATTTTGTTTAACCTCAACATGATCCATAACATGTATTATAAAAAAACCCAGTAATTATAACTATTATATAGTCCATTCTATTTTTTTAATAGGAAAGTTTTTAACTAAATCAACAAAATATCCGATAAAATTGTCTTCAACAAAATTAATAGGAGACGAATAAAACCCAAAATTATTAAACTTGCAAGGTAATTTAGCAAAATTATGACCTACCTTGTTTAACTTTTTTCAAACAAACACAACCGAACTACCTGCTCTTCTTTAAAAATTGAAATGACATTGGGCCTGTTTGGCTAACACCAACTTATCAACTTATCGACTTATTTCGATTTTTTTTTTCATATTTACATGTTGATTTTTAGAATTAAATATTTAAGTAGGATTTAGTATCTCTTATATG
>PHNY01261483.1:22722-38418 GCA_003724115.2 Anethum foeniculum
TGATCTTGTACCTAAAAGTACCATGCAGCATTCATTAATACAGTGTATCCTCATCCTCATGTTTTGCAGATAGTTGGTATCTTGCTGAATGATAACTCTCCTTCCGTTGTTGGAGCTGCAGCAGCAGCATTTGCTTCTGTCTGTCCAAACAATTTGAATTTAATTGGTAGATATTATAAAAAGTTATGCGAGACACTTCCTGATGTGGAGGAGTGGGGCCAGATTGTCTTAATTGAGATTCTATTACGCTATGTGATTGCTAGGCATGGGCTTGTAAGAGAATCCATTATGGCAAGTCCTTTCCCTGAATACAGTAATTCTGAAACGGATGGTCTTGATGCAGACTTTGTGGTTAAGGAAGATACAAATGTTGTTGGCAGTGGGGAATATCAGTCTGAACTATTAGAGATGGCTTCCAAGAGTTACCTCGAAGGATCAGAAAAATATCTGTCACATATAAATTATGAAGATACGGGCACATTTCAATCAGGATTTCCAAACTTTACATCTGCCAAAAATGATGACATAAAGATCCTGCTTCAGTGTACTTCGCCATTGTTATGGAGTCAAAATAGTGCAGTCATACTTGCTGCTGCTGGGCTACACTGGATTATGGCACCAAAAGAGGATCTCAGAAGAATTGTCAAACCGCTCTTATTTATCTTGAGATCGTCTGGTGCTTCGGCATATGTGGTATGCTATCTTTCTAACAATATATATCCAGAGACAAGTAAATTTCGTTTTCTATATGCATTAGGCCTTTCCAGTGTTCTTATCTTAATTTTGTAGATGTTACATTATAATCTTGTTAGATTATAAACTTCAGTAGGATTGGTATTTTGTATGCGTAGATACAAGGCTCCTTCAAATTTGGCATAGCAACATTTTTTTTTTTTAATGGCTCGGGGTTTTTTAGAAGATCCTAACTCTCTATTTATGCACACACTCTCACATACTTTGTCAGCACTGAGACCTTAAGCCTCGAGCGCCCATTGAAATAAGAGGGTGTGATACCACTGGAGTAGTGTCCCTTTGGTGCTGCATGGTACCATAGGAGTTAAACATGTTTTGGGTTTTTCCGATTAAATTCATTTACATATGTTACTGATATGGCTAAGGTGGAGAAATATGATTGAGAGATAAAAATGATTTTACTTTGTAGGTAATCATTGCTTTTACAGGTGCACTATTTAACAAGAAGTATACTGAATACTGAATAATCATATAGGATTCTGATTCGTTCGAAGTTTAGCTTACCAAGGTAAGGTTGCCAACTGTAGAGTCTTACTTGGATCCTGAGTAGGTTTAGGCTATAACCTTTCTCTGAGTTTATACAATGAATTGATTGTATTGTATGTAGGGTTCATGCTGTTAATTGCTTGGCGCAGAAATTTTCATGCTTTTGGATTCTTGGTTTCCATACTAATTTCTTTTTCAATATGATTTTTGTCTCTTTACTACTTTTATATTGCTAATCTGCATCTTAAGGGTAACTAAGATGATAAATCAAATCATCACTGTGCCCCTAAATGCAATAGAGAACTAAATGATGACTGTCATACCCAGACCATCACTTTTCAGCACTAGTTTAATTTTAGCTGCATACAGGCCCCACCTTTTCTTTGTAAATCTCTTTATGCGACTTATTTTTGTTGTTTTTTATATGGTCAATGTAATCATATATCTTCAGCTAGCTACAAGTCATACAGTGACATGAAAGTTTCTGGATCAATGATTTATTCATGTAGTACTGGTTAAATGTTTGCTATTATAATATAAATAATTGCATGTCTTATAGTATTAAGATGACTCATAGTGGTGGTTGACCTACTTCTGTGTTCTCTTGTTCGCACTATGGTGTATGACAGTATGAGTCTTCTACGTGATATTGGTGTATGAAATTCTAGTCAGTTTCATTATTTCCAGTGCAGGATACAGCATTGGTGGCGTGAAACATGATTCCCAAGTTTCCAAAGAATAAATTGATTATTCAAAGGAGATATCTGTTTAAACCATTTTACATTTTTGACACTACGTCCTAGTACAGTAATATTTTTGAATTTTGGCTTATACATTTGTATACTTGTCGATGTAGGTGCTCTGCAATATTCAAGTGTTTGCTAAAGCGATGCCTTCTTTATTTGCTTCATACAGTGAAGATTTCTTTATATGTTCCTCCGATACATATCAAATAAAGGCCCTCAAACTTGAGATACTATCTAACATTGCCACAGAGTCTTCTATCTCGGTTATATTCCAAGAGTTTCAGGTAAACTATATCCAGATATGTTAAATGGCTGTAATGTATAATTTTGGATCGTCTTCTATCTCTTTATTAATAATCCAAGGCAACTACTGAAATATTTGATTATTCATTAGTGCTAGTGCAGTTAAAAAGTTAAAAAAGTCAAGGTTCTTTTTGACTCTTTTGAAAGGAATAGAAAAAATTGGTTAATTTCCATGAAGGCGGGATTGTAATAACGGTTTTCTAGTGTGTTCCCATGGGCACACATTAACACCTTAGGTGGCAAATTTTGATTGATTTGATTCTTATTAATAATAATGGGCCTTCTGTATGCACAAAAATCTCCACCAATTAAAATTAGCCAACTCATTAAAAAGTGGTTGTTAGAGTGTTTCCAGGGGGATACACTAGAAAGACCCAACAACAATTATAAACAAATTATGACATTTCTTTATATATTTTTTTTATAGAGAATCTAGTTACCTAAATCCTTTACTTTTGTTTCATGTTTTCTTTAATAGGCTCCTTTTCTTTCTCTTTTGTGTAAATTAATTCAACAAGCTACTACTGACCTCAATCCTCATATGCAATCACTTATATTGGGATAGTGTTTTTTTTCCCTCTTGAACTTTCTATATGTTTATAGGTATTTTGTTGTTATGTTTGACTGACGATGCCAAAACACCAACTGGTCAAGAATGTTCTGTTCAAAGACACGTTTGTAACTAGTTCTAAACAGTTTAAGGCTTGTTTTCGTTAGTCTAGGAGAGTTGATAAGTTGGTGTTGCTGGACGAGACGGCCAGCGAAAAGTCGCATGCACTGTTCACAAAATGTGGATGTAAAAATAAGCCACTGCAGTCGGGAAGAAATATTGTGCCATATTTGTGCTTTGTGTGACAAGTTAGTCATTCTAGTGGTGGTAACTTTTAGTTATTTGTTCATGTGAGGACTAATGATAGCTTAAAAAGAAAGGGTCTGGTGTTTTTTTTACAATTTTATCTTAAATATTTATGTTGTTTATTTAATAGAAGGGACAGTGATTGCTATTGAAAGTGTGAAAGAAAGTGCCGCCAAAAATGTTTATCATAGTAGAGAATGTAGATATATGTGGTTCTATTTGCTAGTCCTTTTCAATATTCTTATGCCATTAGTCTAATAACAAGGTACCGCTAATCTGTTATGGCTTGTACCCATGTGCCCACCATATTCAGATACTTGTTATGGCATCCTTATTCCTTGTTTCTATTTGTTTTGTCCCCTAGTCCTTTTATTTGATTCACATGCAACGATGCTGACTCTGTTCTATTGCTAGGATTATGTTAGAGATTCAGATAGAAGATTTGCAGCAGATACTGTAGCTGCAATAGGTTTGTGTGCACAAAGGCTTCCGAACGTAGCTAACACCTGTTTGGAAGGGTTATTAGCTTTGACTAGACCTAGTAAGTCACATATACTTTCATATCTCTGTTTTTATTTCCGTAAATTTGTTTTTATGAACTGTTTTTGGTTTCATCTTAATTCTTCTCAGGCTCAACTGTTGCAGAATCTTTGAATAATGGGACTGAGTCTCCGGGCAGAGATTCAATTGTTTTAATCCAGGCAATCATATCGATCAGATCAATCATAAAACTAGATCCGCTAAGGCATGAGAAGGTTTCTTGACGCAACACCTTGCTCATTTAAGCTAACAATATCGCATACATATTTTCTTTTCAGCTTATTACCTAGATACACCAAGTCATGAGTACGTGTTCTCTTTTTAAGCCTTAAGGTACTTTATGCAGTCTAAAGGGTGTCGCCGGTGTATGTCACTTTTGTGGGTGAAATTGATGTGATCTTTTTCCAGTGCTCATGAATCTGTTTCACATTATATTATATCTGAATGTTTCAGGCTGGTTTTTTTTCTGGCTGTACTATTACTGCGCTCTGTTTACACACTTAGAGCAACTCCAATATATTAGCTATATGAGGTCCTTCTCTAAAATTTAGGGAATTTGGGTACGAAATGGTGCTCCAACAGTTTCCCCACGTGACTCCTTTATTAGTTAGGATCCTCCGCTCATTCCTTATTTATAAGGAACCAAGAGAAATTCCTTATATTATTTTTCATTAATAAATATTTACTTCCCTCCAATTTTCCACTTCAAATACATAGTTAGAGTTTATATATAATAGTATAATAATGATAGGGAGCAAATATAGTAATATGTTGTTGGATTTGACATACAATAAACAATCCTAAATCACTAGGATTCATATTGTTTATATTTTTTTAAGGAACATACTAGGACTCTATTGGAGTTGCTCTGAAGGACCCAGGTCCATTCATTCTTTCTTATTGACTATTATCCATCTTTTTCGTTTTTCTCACCCAGTGTGAGTGCCAGGGCAACCAACCAAAAGACCCTTGGGCACGTGCGTTGGGAGTTGATAGATGAATATTGGCACATGACAACTGCTTTTTCTTGAGCGACTTCGGGCTTACCGTTCTTGAGGGACTTTGGGCTTACAGTTGAAATTTATGAGCCAGACATTCTAGAAAATTTTGTCAAGGGAATAACTACTGAAATAAGAAAAAGTCCTGGTGCCAATACATATTTCCTTGTTAATTATTATTAGCTTGCCTGTCTGATATCTTTACTTTATAATTACGAAGTCGTGTGTAGGCACACATCAAATTGAAATTTTCAATTATGTCCTGAAAAGTATGTTTTACCAAGACACTCTTAGATTTGAAAAGTTCAAGAACCTTGTTTATTTTGTATATACCAGAAGTACGTAGTATATTTTGTTTGTGAGCAGGGCGTTTGGTTGTTACGATGTATGCAAACTTTAGTACCTCACTCTACTTCTTCAAATGGGAGGCTCTTTATAAAGAATTTGAACTAACAAAGATAAGTTATCATATTATTTATGTATCTGTATATTATTTTAGAGGAATTACTTGTTTTTTAACTCACATATCTCACTACTGAGTAAGCTGTATGTAGTGTATAGAGGTTATCAAATGATCTTCTATCCTATGTTACCCTCTTATCGCTTTTGTTTGGTAATGCTGTCGGATATTCACTTTCTTTCCTTTTGCTCAAGGTAATTATTCATCTAGTGCGAGCTTTGGATTCAATCAAAGTACCCACAGCCAGGGCCATGATTATAAATATGATTGGAGAGTACAACTCCTCTGGTCACATTCTTCCGAAGATGTTGACCACAGTACTTAAGTATCTCGCTCGCTGCTTTCCTAAAGAAGCACTTGAAACTAAGCTCCAGATTCTGTATGCTGCTGTGAAGGTAGTTTTATTTAAATCTTTTCCTTTCTTTTGTAGTTTATTACTGTATACGCAAAGTTAGTCCCCAATTTTTGTCACTGTCTACTTAGAATGTCGAGTTTAATTTTGAGTGGTGACACCAAAACTTGATGCTTTATATTTTAAAAACCTACCCGAACATATCAATATATCTCACATCTGAGCTGTAACATTGATCTTAATTACAATAGTTGCTTCGGAATTGGTGCCGAAACTTTGACGTTTTGCTAATTTATATTTGAAGCAAATTATAAATTAAGGATGTGCAGTATAATTGCCTAAGTTATCATCAGTATTTACCAACAGTTTCCAGTGTAGATCATATGTATGTTTATCTATTTAACGTTTTGGCTTTTAGGGTCATTAGTCGGCTCCTTGTAGTTTGTTATATCTTATTCCGCTAAGTACCAATTGAGTCCCTGTAGTTGAATACTTCTGCTGCATTTCTACCTATGCTGTTTGAATTTAACTTTACTAAAAAAATTAAACTTTTGGTAAGCAATTCGAAAATAACAAATCCTTGAGACCGCGTATACTTTTTTGTAAGTTTAAGCACTATGCAAGAGCATGGAAGTTAATTGTTGTTTTGTATCTTTGTTTCTTCTTTATTTTTTTTTTTCCTTCATCATCTTTACAGATCTCTAGTATGTTTAAGTTATTAGAAATGAGATGTCAAACATATTTCACACTCATCATTTTTTTTCTTCTCTTTCTCTCTTTGTACATGTATATGTATGTATGCATGTATTTATGTACTGTATTAGCAACATACTGATACTAGCTTACTGGATTATGACAACATAAGATATTTAAATACTGGTCCTCTCTCTGAAATATTTTCTTATCATTAGTTTGAATTTTTCCAGAATACCCCTTATATCAAATCACAAATTACAATCTGGTTGAAAATGTTCAAAGTATCATATTCTCCTTAAACATGTGTGTTAATATCTTTTCTTTCCTAAAATTTGTTTCCATGAGAATTTTGTCTTTATTGATAAACTTGTTTTTTTTCAGGTCGTATTATGTGCAAGAGGGGATGATCTATGTACTCTCAGAAAACTCTTAAGCTATGTGCTTGAACTTGCCAAATGTGATATAAATTATGATGTCCGTGACCGAGCTCGTGTTATAAAAAAACTTCTTTCACAGTACATATGTTCTTTTGAAGTGGTGGAAGAAGCACAATGTATATCAGAAATAAAAAACATGTCCTGTCTACTAGCAGAACGATTTTTTTTGGAAAAACCTAAATCAATGTCAACTGAAACCAATAACTATCGGTTTTATCTTCCTGGATCGCTTTCTCAGATAGTTCTCCATGCAGCTCCAGGGTATAATCCTTTACCGGAGCCATGTAGTCTGACCATTGACGACAGTAGTTATGGTTCAAATATCATGAAGGGAGGCATTCCCAGTGATTCATACGGAGTGGATGATTCTGAAAGAGCATCAGTTTCTTCGGATGATAGTAACTCTAGTGATGGTTCTCAAGTTTCTGAAGCTGGCTCAAGTGGCAGTGATGTTGGTGACGAAAGTGGGTCTGCAAGTGAGGGTGACGAGAACACCGGGTTATTAATAAATTTTTCAGATGCTGGTAATACTGCCTATGCAAACAGTAATGGAAATTCAGAGGTGAATGATTCTCAATCTAGACCTAATGATTTTGGTGAGCTCATGTCGAACAGAGCTCTTGAATCTTGGTTGGATGAAAGCCCTGATTTGAGTCATAATGCTCCTGAGACGAGTAGTTTCCAGAATTCATCAGCCAGAATATCAATTAGGGCAATCTCTGGGAAGGTAAAACCAAAATCGTATACACTCCTGGATACTGTAAATGGAAATGGCTTGAGGGTGGATTATGTATTTTCATCTGAAGTGTCAAACAAACCTAGTTTTGTATGTTTGGAAGTCTCCTTCACAAATTGTTCCTCCGAACCTAAAGACAAAATTTTGCTATATGATGAGGATACTGAAGGGAGTCAAGATAACTCAGAGCAAGCATCGAGGACAGACGAGAGGTGATAACTTGCTATGCTTTTGAGAGTTGTCCATTTCCTTTTTTGTTATTTTCTTGGATGTTCGGTTTTTCCGCGAAATTTTTTATGCGTCAGATACATGCCTCACATTCTCATACATTTTCTGCGTCTTTCATACGTAGATATTTTCCGAACTGTAAAAAAAAATACTGAACAAATTTAGGTTAATTGCTAGGTGAACACTAATTGCGTAATTTCACTCTCTATAAAATATAGTTTCTTATTGAGGGTTGATAGACTTTGTACACTACTACTACTTAAGTCTTAAACTAGGTTTTTATGTATTGGGTACTTGAACACTGTGGGGACTTGAGGTGTTTGGGCCCTGTTTCAACAAAATCTAATTATCTAAGTACCTGTAAAAAAAAACATGATCACGGACTTTGTAAAAGCATCTAATACCTATCCTTCAACTAATGGCACAACTAAACACAGTCTATGACTGCATTGTTACATAAGGTTTATGATATGGATATAAAGAAAATACTTTGTGTATCAAGGCTGAAGGTCATATCTCATCTTGTTTTTTATTTTTAACTTCATTCAAATCTTAAGCCCGAAATTATATACGTACACATACGTATTCCTATTTGAAGTTTTACTTAGTAAACCTTTTGCGGAGACAAGTTCTTTATAGGCGAATTATTTCATGCTTACTTGACATCGAAGTCAAGTTACAAATATGAAGGAAAGTGTCACAGAAGTGAAATTTTGTATACTTTTTGTGTCTGGTAAGAAAATATATATTTTAGATGCACGATTAGTTAGTTGTTCAGCGGGCATTTACATGCTACCTTTGTCCCATTGACTGCGCCTTCCTTGTGTTTGAACCAAGTCCATAAATGATTATAATTAATGTATCAGCAGGTCTTTGCCTCAACTCCTTTGAAATGACGGTTTAATAAGATAATAATATATTGTGACACCAATGACTTCTCTTAACATCTTAGCCACATAACAATTTAGCATATATTCATCTTTATGTGCAGTCACTCAACACCACACAGCGATGATGTAAAAACTTTAGTTCCGATGGAAGAAATCCCTTACCTAGAACCTGATCAGAGTACAAAGAAAATTATGGAGGTTCATTTCCATCATCATCTCTTGCCTATAAAGCTAGTTCTACGATGCAGTGGATTGAAGCTTCCTGTTAAGTTGTGGCCTGACATTGGATATTTTGTAAAACCTCTGCCAATGGATGATAAAGAATTCTTTAGGAAGGAATCTCAACTCCGTGGGATGTTTGAATACAATAGAAGGTCAGTTATCTGGTAACATGATGTCATACCATTTGGACAGGTCATTCTCGTTGTTTTAATATATGTGTGTGTGTAGTTTTTTCTTTTGCAATATGACACACTATAGTTGCTAATTTAGTACTGACTAGTACTTTTTTATTTTATGATCAGTATGCTGTCTAATCCTATACTTGGACAGTATTTAACATATTATTTAGAAAATGAAAATTATGTAAATCAAAATTAGAAGAAGAAAGGAAAACAGTAAAAAGGTTGTAAAGCTTGAAAGAGGTCTTTCAGTCCCATTGGGTGGTTTTCTTGAACTCTGTTCAAGTGTAATATAAGGAACTGTGAATTTTATACTTTTTAAGTCCATTGACCATTGTGCATGCAACCTTTGATCTATGAGGCAATTTAGGTGTTTTAACTTCGAGAAGGGACATCACAACACCTGACGAGAACCGGAACACAGACTGCATCACAGAATATAGTGTATAGGCACTTAGACAGGCACATCTTAGCTGAAAAATTGGCATATTCTACCCCTTTTACCGGGGATAGTATATTATTTGCTTGTTTCTTTCCAGTGAGCAAGGAGGAGGACCAATATATATATATGTAAAAGATAAACTGAATCCACCGAAGCTGATTTACCAAATGTGTGCACAGAGCATTTTTCTTTGTGTTTCGGGTTCAAATGAGTTAATTTATTTGTCGTCTTGTCTTGTCTTTTGCCTGATCTCACTTTTACAATTAAAGTTAAATGCCATCACTCTTAAAGCGTAAAGTTATCTATTCATCTGCAACAGGTGTACCTTCACAGATCATGTAAAGGAGCTGAAAGATGACAAGGGTGAAATCTCTCTGGTAAAAGACAAGTTTCTTGTTGTATGCGAAACCCTGGGATTAAAGATGCTGAGTAATGCAAACCTTTCTCTCATATCGGTGGACATGCCTGTTACCACAAACCATGATGATGTGTCAGGTTTGTGCTTACGGTTCACTTGTGAGATTCTGAGCAACTCAATGCCTTGTTTGATCACCGTTACCCTTGGAGGTCATTGCTCTGAACCACTTAATGCAACTGTTAAAGTCAACTGTGAAGAAACTGTATTTGGATTGAATCTGTTAAACAGAATAGTTAGTTTCTTAGCTGAGCCCCCTCTCTAACTTCCTAAACCTGACAAGATGTAAAATGTTTTGGTGTTTGTAAAGTTCAGAACTTTAAATTGTGTGCTTTCTCATACCCGATAGAGCCTGGACGTGCAGTTGGTTTTGTTGTTTCATAACAAATACAAATTATCTTTCATGATGTTCATCAAAGGAAATCCCTTCCCTTTTTGGCACATGGTATGGCATTACAAACATGTCAAGTTAAACGCGTCTTTTTATGTCCTCTCTGGTTTACATTATGTAAACTGTAAAGTGTATAATTAGCCACAATGTCCAGGATAAGGGGATATATGCGATGCAGAGTTAGCTTGACATTTCAAGCATTTTTGTTAGTCCATTATTGTTCAATTTTTAAGGCGCAATAATATGTTGGGAATCACTGCTGCAGTAACAGCACTCAGCAGGCAGACGTATCAACAGGTATGGAAAGGTCAGAGGTGTTGCATATTTTTTTTACCATGTCTAATACAGGAGTTGGAATTTCCACAAATTTCCGGCTGATTGCTTTGGGAAAAATTTGCTGACAAATCAAAAGTCAATGAAATAAACAATGAAAAAAGAACGAAGATGTTACGTACGTAATACGAGGGCAGAGGGGAAGAGACATAAGGATAAAAGTAGTAAAGAGGCCTTGATTCAGATCCCGTTTGTCTAGAACCGTTGCACTATAAAAGAAATTAACTTAGAAAGTGATTGAGAGTCTGGCTTCTTAAAAAAAGTAATTTATGACTTAAAATGAAAAAGTGTCGTATAATTAATATGTAAATTATTATTTAGATATTTGGATAGTTTTACTTATAAGTTGTTAATGTGTTTGGTGAATTATAATTTGTAAATTATATTATTTAAAAAATCAAAATTTTAATATAATAATTTAATACATGAATATAAAATTCAAGAGAAAAATTTTAAAATTGAAACTAAAATATAAATTACTAAAACTAAAAAATAATAAATAAATACTGCAGAATACAAACAACAAAAATGAAAGACGGAATGCTAACACCTCCAACTTTCACGTTATCAACCGAAACGGCTCAAAAAACTATTTTACTTATTTTGCCTAGTAGGATGCTCCCAAGGTTTTTTTTTTTTTTTTGCCAAGAAGTAGAATTATATTAGAAAATCAAATCCTTACACAAAGCTTGGTAGAGTTCTGGGAACATACAACTCCCACTCCGGTCACGATCAGCCATAACACTATTATGTCTCGCTAGTACGTGAGCCATTAAGTTCGCAGATCGTTTAACAAAAATCAACGTCACAAGACGATTTTTGAGCTCCTTAACAAGAGCCTTACACTCATCAATAACTCTTCCGAAATAAGACAAAGCGACAGAAGAACATCGTATTGCCTGAATCACCGACAAGCAATCGGTTTCAACTATCACCGGCCGTGCAGCATGATTCTCAACCCAGCTCAACGCTTCCTTTATACTCAAAACTTCAGCTAAGTCTAGTGCTATATTACCCTCCTTACACTTAGTACCTGCAGCTACCAAATCGCCCCTATGATCTCGAGCAACCATGGATATGCAGTACGTGTTAGAATTTCCAAACAATGCCGCATCGACGTTGATCTTAATCATGCCTTCCTGTGGATATTCCTAGCACTCCTTGCCGTCCTCTTGACATATGAAACCAAGAGAATGATCGAACGACCTATCCTGAGCGCTCTTCCATTGATTAAGCTGTATCTTAGCCGACTTACACACCTCTGAAAACTCATTCCCGTGCTGATTCCAAACTATATCATTTCTATTCCTCCAGATAGCCCAACATAGCATAAAAATCTCCTGCACTTCCCTTGTACTGCATTTCTGAATAGCATCGCTTATCCGGTTACTAAAGCTTAGTTGATCAGGGCGCTCCCAAGTTAATTGTGTTTTTATCCCATAGCAAAAATCAGTGGCACCCAAACATGCACTTAGAATACAAGTTATGCTTAAATTATGGGGTGTCGGCCCGGAATGACACTATTTAGGCTGGTCAATCTCAGAAATATTCTCGGCCGGGGAGAGAAATGCTTCAAATGTCACTTTCTCATAATATGACCTCAAATAGCACTCTAAAACGTAATATCGGGTAGCTTTTGAAATTTTGGCCCAAAATGCAACACGATATTGTGTTTTGCTAATTTTTTTTTTTATTTTGTAAAGAGGCAAACACAACATGATGTTACGTTATATGTTATATATTTTTTAAACACTTGTTTATATAGCGTATTCCGTGCCGCTACTTTAAAAGGTGGTTTTTTCGTATTATATATATATATATATATATATATATATATATATAAATATTTTAATATTTTTAAAACCCAAAATGAGAATTAGTGAACCCTTAAATATTCAAAATCGTTTATAATTAGAGTTTGGTTTCTAGAGTTTCGTGCCTGAAGACCCTAAACCCTAACTTTAATTAGGGTTTAGACTCTACCCTAAACCATAAATCGGTGTACCTTTTATTAATTTTTCTTTAAATGTTTCTAAAATTCAAAAGGGGATCGGTGAACCCTAAAATGTTAAAAATTGTTAAGTATTTGTGTCTTTTATTCAATTTTTTAATATTTCTGAAACCCAAAATGGGATTATTGAACCCTAAAAAATTAAAAATTGTTAAATTAGGGTACATCCTTAAATTTTAAATAAAAAATAATTGCTGATAATGTAACATTAACTGGTGTTTTCGGGCTCAAAACATGACATGGAGTTCAGTTTGAAAATTATAAAAATAATAAAAAAGGAAGCTGCAACACGATGCTGCATTTGTTTCTATTAAAAAAATCCAACGATACACGAAATAGCGTTTAGAAGTGCTATTTGTGATCAATTTTTCATATCGTGTCATTTGGGGCATTTTTGTTCAAAAAGGTGCCATTCGGGCCTTTTCTCTGAATTATGACGTAGCAAGGAGGTATTGCTTAAACTTTATTTTATTTCAATTGATAAAATTAATATTATCGAATAACTTATAAATTTTACTATTTTAAAAAGATAATACTTTCATTTTATCATTTTCCACTTTGAATAATTTTAGTTTATAAGCAATTTTGTAGATTACCCATATGAGTTGCTAGATAAGATATTATGAAGAGTGAAGTCATAAAAGATATCCTTTCAAAAAAAAAAAAAAAAGTCATAAAAGAGGACGACGGAAAAAGCTAAAATGAGCATAGAGTATTACTCCTATATAATTTCCCGCTAAATAAAATGAGTTTAGAGTTAAAACTATTGAAGAATGGCAAAACTTTAAAAACGCCGACTGTGGGGATCGAACCCACGGCCACGGGATTAAAAGTCACGCGCTCTACCACTGAGCTAAGTCGGCCGGTGTGATATTATGTTAAACGAAACTTATTTATCTTTAAACCTTTTTAATGAGTATTAGCAACCTCTTCCTTTTTAGGATAATGAGTATTAACACCCTCTTGAGTCCTCTTTGGACATAATATAAAAGATTAACTCTTCACAACTTGGTTTACATTCATCTCCAAAAACATTCTTTATATTCATATTCACTTATTAAATAATATTTTAATATTAAAAATATTTTTATTACACAGGATTATAATTCAAAATGGAGAGAAAAAATAAGTGCTTGTATTACTTTATAATAAAATACTCCATTTATTTCAACTATTTTTTTACATTTTTTTAAATATCATTTTCAGTTTTTAACATTTCAAAATTTTTTAAAAATAGTAAAATTTAATAATATAAAAATTAATACTTTACTCCACTAACCTCAGTTTATACATAAAATATTTATCGATCCCACTGCTTTACCTAATTTACACCATTATTTTATTGTTTTTTAGCCATCATACCCAATTCAAATGTAAACAAATGCGAGAAATGTAAAGTATAACTTAAGAGTAAGCGAAAAATTCTTAAAAATAAATAAGAAAAAAAGATTCTTAGTCATTCGAGGAAGTGGTAAGAGTCTCTTAAAATAATATATTATTATTCTTCTTTAGATTTATACTTTTTTTTTTGATGGAGAGGTACATACTCGTACATAAATTGTACCTAAATACAATAAAAATGAGCTTCTTTCATACAATAAAGTTTATCATCTAACCGAAGGTCATGCATGAGGCCCCGAAAGCTTAGACAATAAAGCCTTAAGGTCTGAAAAGAAAACACCCGGAGGAAGAGAGAAAAGCAAAAAATTTATCCGTAAATAGTGTACGGTCCAACTACTTGACTGCTCCAATATTCTCTTTTTCATCGTATGCCATCCCATCCAAACACTGTACCTGTTAAAATATACCAACTAAATCAGTCACCTAAACTAGTTCTATTAGTACGGAGATCCAGCTCATAAGAATTATGATTAACAAAATATAATTTATAAACATTAATATGTTAGTGGAAGTGAACAAATCTAACCAAAGGGAATTCCTTTGGTTAGATATATTTGATAAACTTATTAAACTTTTTAGAATCAAAGAAGCATAGATCTCCAACAGCTTTAATTAAATTTTTTGAAACAAAACTGGGATGTTGAGACAATACTTCTAAATATTATAATATTTAAAATTAATATAGTTTAAAAGAATAACATCAATTAAACTACACAAAAAGCCAACAAAATGGCACATATTTGCTCTAGAAAGCCAAGGTATATGCCTTCAAATAAGGCCTCCCATAAATGGTATAATATTAGCGTTTAATGAAGGCAAATAATTGAGACAATCATGTCCCCTGGATCAACCATACACCACCATAGCTACCGCCAGTACCTGTCCGGCAATTGTTAGATTTTTGAATTTGGGGAGAAAATTTTTAAATGCGTCATCAATAGGGCAAAAAATCGTTAAGCCTCCGTCGAGATTGTCTTCGTAAGTTTTCTGAGTGTCGGAAGCTGATAATGTCATCAATAAGTGATGTTCTTTAGATTTATACTTAATAGAAGTGTTGAAGATGCTCCAAGTTAATAATATATGGCCGGGCGGGGATGCACAAACTATTCCAACCAAATAATCCAGTTTGGATCCGATAATTTTTCTTTAAAAAACTCCATCTAGATTGGGCTTAAAAATTTTAATGAACCTTATATTTTTAGATAATGTACTGTTTAAGATAAAAATCCGATTAAAATCGATAGAAATTAGATATCTTTATAAAATGCTCCTAACACTGTCACTAATACATGTAAGTTGAATAATCTTTTTTTTTGCCAAGTGTATTAGGCAAAAATAAATTACACAAACAAGAGTCATAGTAATACCCCGCCAAAAGAAAAACAAAACTCTGGCATACTAGAGATTAACAATTAAATCGCCAGAGACTAACCACCACTAAAGAATCAATCTAAACATTAGAAATGTGATTAATACAAGGAAACCATTAATAGGTTGAGTTGATTTTACCCCTCACACTCTTATAATGTTATAATATTGAGTTCGGGGTTGCTGGCAGGATGTTGACCCAAGTACCATATGATTTGTTTCGTTTCAGTTCAGTTTGAATCTCATTATATATGATTTTGTATTCATCCCCTTGCAAGTTCAAATGTTTGAGACTGCATTCTTCTGATTTCTTAACAGCGTTTCAGTTTTTGTTCCACACAAGATGGTTTACATAATTCCCCACAAAAAACTCAGACAATAAGGTTTTACATAATTCCCCACACAGAACTCATACAAGATGGTTTACACAACAAAAGTTGAAACCTAAAACAG
>PHNY01261594.1:399-15291 GCA_003724115.2 Anethum foeniculum
AATAAAGCTTCTTAGGGTAAACAATCTGACTACGAATTAAATATCTGTTTTTCACATGGATCCTGCGATTGGGTTTCGTTAATTCTGGTTTTTATGATTTTAATTTACGTTTTCCGCTGTGTTTGATACCTCGAAACCCAACATAATGTTGTTGTCCTTTTTGGGTTTTTTGATCGTGGCGCTACATTTACCTTGAATGGTGATTTTCAACGCAATGTTGGTAGTCAGTTGAGACAGGGAAATCAAAATCACATATATTTCATGCCACATAACCATCAGTAAGTATTTGTACCTAAGTTTGTAATATAGTAATTTATTTTTTAGGTTATTTTTTAAGAAATTCTAACTTGTGTAAATTTATAATGATACAGTTTTCACTGGATTCTGGTCATAATATGGGATGGTGACATTTATATTCTCAATCCTTTGCCTCATCCAACTCATTTTGATGAATTGGAAAAAGCTTTATCAGAGTACGTAATATATTCGTGTTTTGACTAGTTTATTTTGTTGATTGTATTCGAAAAAGGATTCTTAACACCGTACCCACATAATATTCAGGACAATAAAGCAAGTTAATTCTCAAACTGGCAGGGCAAACAATGCTCCTAAAATCAAGAATCTTTTAGTAAGTATTTTCCAATTATAATTTGTGATATATAGTAATTTGTACTTGTGATTCGATCAATTTTTTTTCCCGAGCTGACACTTTTTATTATTAAAATAGGGATCCCCGAAACAGCCCGGTGGGATTGAATGTGGTTATGTGGTGATGAAGTACATGAAAGATATCATTTCGGACAAGAAAATATCTTTTACTAGTAAGGTATGCAGATTCACTATTTATGACTAAAATTTTCCTAGTCAGAGACATTTGTTATTCATTTGTGGCATGTTTACATGAATTTTATTGTAATTTCCATTTTATGTATTAAATTTTAGTGGGCGACCAAGACTCACAAGTCCTACACACTAGAAGAGCTGTACGAGGTTCGTTAAGAAGTCATCGACTTCATCCGGGATAAAATGTAAATTGAGAATTCCCTTGTCTCCCAACTCGTCGTACCTCATGTAAATTCTGGTTTGACAGTGTACTAGATGATCGAACATTTGGTTTTTGGGATGGTTTGTTGTGAGTACGTACTTACCTGGTGGCTACTGTTTATATAGCCTATGTTAGAACTTTTTTAGTTTTTATATGTCTAGCTTGTTTGGTAGGATGTAAAACTGGATTGTAGTTCGTAGCGGGTAGCTATTTTGGTTGGATCTTGAATTGGAGAAGTATATACTTTGTTGGATGTTGATATAGGAAGTATATATTTTGTTAGATACTGAATTGACTTGTTGGTTAGAGTGCATCTTTAAGTTTTGTTGTTTGGCATTTTTAGTAGATATTTTGGTGGTGTGCAAAAATACAGAAGGACAATTTAATTATAGACAAAACAAACATCACATTGATTATAAAACTGATATTATAAACCTAAAATTAATAACAATTTACAATACAAAACTGATGTCTAAAAACTACAAACACATCACATTGTTTATAAAACTGATGTTAAAAACCTATAATTAACAACAGTTTACTAATACAAAACCGATATCTAAAAACTACAAACACATGAGTAAAAATCCAAATGTTCGTTGTAAAACATATTTAATACAGCAGCTATAAATCAAGAAACAATGCGAATATAGGGATATAAACATAGAAAAAACTTAAAAACTGATGTTAAAAAACTCTAATACTTAACTATCATCATCGATTAAAAAGAAAAAGCGAAGTTAACGAAAGCATTTAACAACATATCAATACCATAAACCGATGTTAATTTACATATTGACAACGGTTGTTATCACATAACTGATGCTAATTTACATATCGACAACGGTTGCAACCGCATAGCCGATGTTAAAAATACAAAAAGACATCGATTTCTTATCAACGATAGATGTTAATGTCTCTTAACAGCTTGTGTGCTATATCTTTAAAAGGGCCTAAACATTCTAATATAGTAATGCTGCACTTATGTGTTACTGAATAAGTCCACAAAATTATGATTTCGACATCAGAATTTAACCGAAAACGTTGTGGAAGATTAGTTTAGACATCAGATAAAAACCGATGTCTATGTATAAATACCTTTGATATCACTCGCGAGACATCGCTCGTTTTTAACAAAGACAGCAGTTTTTACCTGATGTAGGCATATTTCTAGTAGTGTATGGAGAAACATTGGCCAAAATTATTTGGTGAAGATTATCATTGTAGATTCCCTTCTGATTCTCGAGGATCGTGGAAGCGAAATGATTTCCGGACAACATAAGCCCACACTATAGCTCTTTGAGGCACATAGGAAATCCAAGTAAGATATGTATACGTGTGGGGGTGGCATGGGGTAGGGTTATTATTTTGTTTTTTAAATCTCTACATATACCTTTAAATATATATCAATAATTCTTATGTACACTTCTGGTTTTAATATGTTTTGACAGGCTTATTGAATTTATTTTGATATATGTTTAAATGACAGGTCATGTGGTAATTTCACTCTCCTAGTGGTTATAATGGCCACAAATCCGTATGTATGTGAGATGTGATATATGTTAAAATGATAGGTCATGTGGTAATTGCACTCTCCTACTAGTTATAATGGCTACAAATTATGTGAGGTGTGCAATGATTAGCAAGGGGGCAGAACTTGAAGGTACAAATAAAACACACAACATGCCCTGTGAGCTCAAGCCAAGGAGGGAAAATGTCTATGTTTGCCCAGAAATTGGTTGTGTGTCCATCAGAATCCACGCCCTTGGAGATCCATCTGGTCAAGAAGCATTATTACCAGAAATATGGTGATAAGAGATTCAGCTCCCAAAAAAATGGAACAAGAAGTATGCTATATATATATTGAAAGGCTCATAATAAAATTTGTGGTACTAAGAGATTTAAATATGCTAGATAAATTACAAATGTAATTGGAAATAAGCAATACTTGTAGATATATTAAAAATATAATTTTCTCGAGTATTATTGAGTAATATATATTCAAGAGATAAATGAGCAAAATGCTTTACTTTGAGGTTGTTATACTTAGTATATGGATCCTATGTACTAGTATCCAAGTTCAAAAAATTGTAAGAAAAAATGATATTAAAGTTCTATCTTATAACAACGTCAATAGAGCGCTTTAAGGATATAAGGAACATGAATATTAATTTTTTGTTATTATAAAGTGATATGAATTATAGGTCAATGAATACTTTTAAATATTTTACTTTCTTATTATTAATAATAGTACTTTCATAGGATTCTTCAAGTGCTTAAAATTCTGCATAATTTATTTCATATTACACCATCTAGGCTTGTCATTTTGGTCACCATCCATTATTTGTTTAAATAATAATAATAGTAGAATATAGTATGGGATAATGTGATAAATGACCAATTATATATTTATTACATGAGAAAATGATCAAATTTTAAAGTATTTTAATTTGAATTTTCAATCATATCAAATGAGATAATGAATCTAATAAACACTTATATTTTTCTACTATATTTTAGGCCATAGACACTAAAAAAAATAGAAAATTCAGTTTTCATGTTGTTTCACCCCAAGAAAGGAGTGAAATGAAAATAACAAGAATTCAATGAAGAAGAATTTGAAAGAAAGTTTAAAATCAACCAAAAGAATATGAGAAATTTCTAACGAGAATGGCCTAGCTAGACCCAATATCATCAAAATCTCCCAATTCTTGGTGGCCACTGGAACTGAATTGTTTGCTCTAGGATGCAAAAGTGGCTAGCTTCGAAAATGAAAATCACATGCACAGGGGCACACTTCAATGAGGGCCAACTATATTATAAATTCAAACTGACTTACAAAAAAAATTAATTTTGACCATGGGAATACATTTAAAAAAATAGAGTAAGATTACATTTAATACATATGAAAAGTAAGTATTACAACTTATTTTGTTGCAATTAGATTAATATTGAAATGATTTAAAAAAAAATGTTATTTACCGAGCTAATTTTCAATTTTGAGAGCCAAATGGAAGTGAAAAGAAAAAACTGACTCTTAAAGCACGTTATACACATAAACCTGAACAGACTATGAAGGTAATTTTATCTTAATTTTCACTTCCATTTTCTCTCGAGATTAAAAATCAATTTCCATAAGACCTCAGTGCTAATATTATCTATACATTTTTACATTAAAATTATTACAAATATGATGTATTTTAAAATTTTAAGAAACATAAATAATTTATAATCCAACCATTTAATCATAAGTATTCATTTGATTCGAGTTATCAGTAGTAAAAATATATTTTTTCAAAAGGAATATGATATGAAAATATAAGAATTTTCATGAAAATGAAATAATATAAACAAATGCATGGTTAATTGGGCTTCATATGGTTAATTGGGCTTCACATAAACCTAAAAGGACCGGTCCATCTATAGAAAGTTCTAGACACATTCATATTCCATCTATAAGGATAAGAAGGTTATGGACATAATAAAAGTCTATATACAATAAGAATATTTTAGAAAAATGCCATGAGGGCATATTGGACATTTACTATGTTTTTAAACCCTACAGACAGTACTATATAATGGAGAACTAGTAGCCGCTTTTGAAGATGATGAAGATGAATTATATAAGTCTGCTAAAAAATTTACTGTATATATAGATCTTGGCTTCCTATAGGTTTTATAGGCTTTCAAGGTTCATACGGTTAACAAAGCCGATCTCCCGGTTCTTAATTCATGGTCCCTCAGATAAGCTGGGATGATGATAGGGATAGCACATCAGATCTCCCAGTTCTTGGGCTAAAAGGTACAACTAGATAGGGAGATTTCATACTATAGATCTCACGCAAGTAATTTTTTATTAATATGATTTTAATGTATTGTTTTACAAAATAGTGAATTCTAATCCTTGATTTTTTATGTTTGTATATATATGTATACATATTATAATAGGTTATATGAAAGGATTGTTTATGATACATCAGAAGAAAGAGAAGATGGAGAAGACGGAGAAAACATCCAGGAAATCCAAGTAAGATCAGCCATTGTTTTATTTTTTTTAATCTCTGAATATCTCTTTAAGGAAATATAAATATATATCTAAATAAATCTTGTGTCTTGTGGTCACCAAACACTAATATGAGAATTTAAGAGAATAAATTGGACATGGCATGGTTTTTAATTGTTTTGGCATAGCTTTTTTGATGTTTTGTGGTATATGTTTAATGACAGGTGCCATGAAGTCAAGAAAAAGGTTTACATTTGTCCTGGTTGTGTCCATCACAATCCATCAAGGGCTCTTGGAGATCTATCTGGTAAGAAGCATTGCTATCTACGAGATACTAATTTTTTAATGTCTTTTCTTAATATATTTTCTTTCTAAAAATATCTTATGGTTTTGTTCAGGATGTCACTCCAAAGATCAGGTGTGTGTATATAGTCCATACATGGAAGGTTGATCCTTGGACCCAACGGAATGGAGGCCGGCCCTCAGACTACAGAGAACTCAGCACAACAACTGCGGGACAGGAAATTTAGGGACACTGCACATCAAAAATCAAGCAATGGAATTCTATACAATTTGAAAATAATAGATAAATTAGTAGTATGTTAATTATTATTGATCAAATATTCAAAATTTGGCAATATTATTGATCTCTTGTACCGGTTACTCCTACCAACAATGAAGAACAGTTTATTTTCTTGATTCCATTTCATTGGGTTGTACATAATATCATTCAATTGTATATAAGGTCAGCTTGTTTATATTAATTATTATTATAAACTAAAACTTCAAAAATTCAAATAAGAGCCAATTACTTTATTTCATAAAAAACTACCAAATAATATCGCTAAACATATAGTTATTATCGGGGACTCTTTTCTCTTAATTTTTTGTTGAATCTACTAAGCTTACTGTAACCGTTTTTTTGACTTATTTCATTAAATATATAATAAAAGTAAGGAATAATGATAAACATTGGCTCATCGTATCGGTTAAAATTTATAGTATGTAATATATCAGGTATAATAATTTTAAACTAGTTTAACTTTTCTCGTAAGCTTTATTACATTTTCAATGATAATTTTTTGAAAATGACATGCTCATTTTTAACCCAAAATAACATGTATGTTGTTTAAAAGCTTAGCACAAATCTGAAATTATTTAAAATGAATTCAGTTGGCCAACAATATTAAACACAAAAACAAACTCCAAATTTAAATATAACAAAAAATAATTGTAGTCACCAATAAATGCTTTTAATAGAAAGAAAAAGAGAGAAAAATCCATACTCAGTTGGCCTATCACAACTTACCTATGTACAAAATGATATAAAAAATAAAATTAATATCACTATATAGGGCCAAAAGAAATATAATTCCTGAGAATCCTTAGATCATATTTGTAATTATAATAAATTTGGATTCAAGGTCGGAGGTCATGGTAAAATCCTATATTATTATCATATATCCTATATTATTATTAATTTTTCATTAAGTAATTTTATTCTTTATCATTAAAATATCTATATCAGGTGACAGTAAGGTAAGCTTTTAGAAGTAACCTTAATTTGGACATTAGCCATAATAACAAAGAACTTTTATATCAGTTTTAAATACATAACCTAGAGATAATCATTTATGTTGTACATAAATCATTTTTTTATGTTGCATTGTTTCATTACCAATACCACAAAAAATTCCATGATTTTTAAGTTGGTAATTGTCGCACTAACATCTGGTAGTAGAGCCGTATCTTTCAAACTCCTTTTACCAACCTTGTCAAAGATAATGGGATATGTAAGTAGCAAAAAAAATTTCAAAGTTTAAATTGTGAATACCATTATCAAAAAATAATGCATCCAAGAAAATACGGTTGCAAACTATATACTTTACAAGTAATAGTAAAATTCTATGCATGATGACTTAGAGATGAGAATATAAATGGTGTATAGAGCAACCAGTTAGCTAGATTAGTATGAAGCTTTTCGGATGTGTCTAAAAATAAATCCATACGACTTCGGACCAGACCATCAATATCATACTAATGTGGAGCTGGGCGCTTAGAAAGCCCAATAAATGGTATTAAACAGATTCAAGAAGTGTCGAGTCCAAATTGTGAAGGGCGAGATTGTTAGGAATTGTCCTACATTCTGTGTGGCAGGGGAACTTTTGTTTATAGTATTAAACAAAAAGCTATATCAATGAGTGCAATCAGATGTGTAAGTCTTTGTTGGTGAGAAAACAAATCGACATGACCTCTCATTGTCAAATCAATGATTAAAGAAAAGCTGATTCAAAATTGCAAGAGCTTCGCTTCTTTTAATGGTGGAGAGATTCAAAACCAATTTGCATTAAATTGATTATATAGAGGTAGGTGACTTGTAGAAAGGAATAGGAGATGTGGTTGCATGACATCCAAGTACTCAAATCTTCAGGTGGACCTCTAGAAGCTTCAAGGTGACCACTGTACAATCCAGGACCTCTAGAAGCTTCAAGGCGACCATTGTACAATCCAGGAGGGGACTAGCTTGTTTTTAGAACTTACAAGCATTACAAACATTGCTAGGAGGCAACATGATACTGTAGGAGGCGACCTAGGGTCCACACAACCTTGGAGGCGACTAAATGTTGTCAATTCAAGGCTAAAAGGCGACATAGCTTTGGTACCTAGCCGTATTTATGCCTTGAAGGCGACAAGGTGGTTCTACGAAGTCAAGAGGGGACAAGGAGCCCACCATGAAGCTAGAAGGCGACTTGTGATAAGCTACAAGGCGACAAGCAAAGGACTTAGCCATTTTTATTGCTTCTGGAATGCTTCAAGGCGATAGGAGGACTTTAGGAGGCGCATCATGTGATGGCCTTGGAGGTGACAAAAATGAAGGCTCCAAGAGTAAGAAGGCGACACATGCCTTGTTGAAGCTTTCAAGGCGACAAGAAGCTTCATGCCTTGGAAATTTTCAAGTCCTTATTCCCTGGAAGTGGCTGCAAGCTCTAGTACTTTGATTCAACAAGAACACTAGACATGTTCTTGTACTTAAACTCTATTTCAACTTCATTGTCCCGGGAGATTGACGCTTGATTCCTCTAACCTTCAAAGCTATACCAATTCTATTCTTCAAGTCTTCGAGTCTTCATACAAACCATAACACGTTCTTCTTAGATACGAATCCTCACTTAACAATTCTTCGAATGATGATACTTACTTTTCCTACATGGATCACTGACGCCTAGTGCAATTGTTCTGGTTCACATACGACTAGTTCCGGTCTTAGGTCTTCGTATCATGAACTCTACAAATCATTGTTAAGTATTCTACCATATACAATCAACTTCACTTAGAATCATTGAGGTCTTCACACTGATCACACTAACTGCTACGAATGTCTTCAATCTTATTACTCCGTCGCCTGAACATTTAATGAACTTCATACAGTTTTCTGTTGACGACTTTTTCACTGCAGCTACTAAGATCTTTGTGTATATACCATAACTTCAATCTGTACAGATTCTTAGTGGAACATAGTATTATTTTCAAGGTCTTGTTCTATGTTGAGTTATCCAAACCAACATTATTGAGATAGCATATCCAAGTTCAATCTTGCTCAACAACTTTGCTAGTTAATAAGTAGTCATATAACTCCATTAATACGAGGCCTTTAGGGAGGGATCAAAAAATAAATCAATATGAGCTCGGCCCTGAGCAGATAATATCATACTATTATGAAGTTAAGGCTAGATTATTAGGAATTGTACCACATAGATTCGACAAATGTCGAGTCCAATATGTGAAGGGGGAGATTGTTAGGAATTGTTCCCCATCCTTTGTGGTAGAGGCAATTTTCTAATCAATAAGTAGCCATATAACTCCATTAATATGAGATTTTTTGGAGGTGCCTAAAATTAAATCAGTGTGGGCTCGGCCCAGAGCGGATAATATCATACTATTGTGGAGTTAAGACTAGATTATTATTAATTGTCCCACATCGTTTCATGCAGCGGCAGTTTGCTAGTTAATAAGCAGCCTCATAACTCCATTACAATGAGGCCCTTTGGGACATGCCCAAAAATAAATCTGTGCGGGCTCGGCCCAGAGAGGATAATATTATAATATTGTGGAGTTGAGGCTTACTTGCTAAGTCCAACAACTGGTATCAGAGCTAGGTTTAACTGTTTATAACAATCTTACATGGGCTCTTGGATGGGCCTAGGAAGAGCAAGGTGGACTATCCCAGGATGGGCTTAAGGGGGAGGCATGTGGGCCTCCCAATATGGGTGTAAGGGGTCAGAGAGCTAGATGGACTTCTGGTATGTGCCAAGGGAGAGCCTGGTCACAAAGAATGAGGCATATTCTATAAGTGTCGAGCCTAGATCTGGAAATTCGGATAATCGGATCGATTTCGGATCGGATCCACTTTCCGATAGTGATATATTTGGAAATCATTTGGATTAGATCAGATGTGAGCTGATTCGGGTCTAATTTGGATTAAAATCGGCTGAAATTCAGATTAAGATGGGACAATGTTCGAATCAGATTAAATTCGGTTCAGATATTTTCTGACCATAACTTACTCATTTTTACAATTTTTAACACTTAAAAAATATCTTTTTATTAAATGTAGTACTTTTAATAGAATATAATGTACTTTTTCAAAAAATTATGATTAAATAAATATGTTATCATAAACATAAAATTGTATTTATTATCGGATTATATAATTCAGATTCCGGATCTGATCTCGGTTCCATAAATTATGGTTCGGTTCAATAGATCATAAACCATTTTGCCAGGTCTAGTTGAGCCCGATGTGTGAAGATGGAGATTATTAGGGATTGTCTCACATCGCCTGTGGAGGGGCAGTTTGCTATTTAATAAGGAGCTCGATAACTCCATTAATATGGGGCTTTTTGTGATGTGTCCAAAAATAAATCCGTGCGAGCTCAGCCTAGAGTCGATAATATCATAATATTGTGGAATTAAGTCTGGTTAGTAATCCCAATGTTATGTACAATTTCCTTTGCGATCTTTGAGGTGTAACATAGCTAAAACTATTTAGTTAATGGCCAAAGTCTATATTCAAAGTTTAAAAGTGTTAGGTACATGACATGTCACTTTACATGAACAAATGGATCACACCATTTGAATTAGTGATAGGTTTTAATGTACTTGTCTTGTTTGCTTTTCTAGACAGCTCAACTGTTATGATCAACCTAGAGATCTCCTTGCAATTTTCTTGTAAATAATAGTCTCATAATAGATCAATTTGGTAGAATCTCAATGAAGATTGATCAAGCAACAAATTGAAGATAGAAGAATATTGAAGATAATAAGTTGCAGATATTTCTCTAAGCCAAATGTCGTGAAATCTAGAAGTGTTATGTCGTGAAGTCATCAAAGCGGTATCGTGAAGTGAGTATATCGTAAAGTCAACAGTCAAGTCCAATCAAGCTAGATCGAGAAGTCTCATGTAATGAAGTCACATGTCGTGAAGTCTAAGAATTATCTATATCATGATGTCCTATGTCTAGAAGTCTCAAGTTCATGAAATTCAGATTTGTACAATTTCGTAAAGAATGGTGACAGGGAGATTCAGAGTTCACGGTATCCTCACACACTGTAAGAAACAGGGAATTTTCCGACCGGGACAATAATGACCGACAATAAATAGGGGCCAAAAAATGATCGATGGTGAAAAACGGTTGTTATTTTAAAGAAAATAATGACCGAGTAAAAAAACTGGCCGGTATTTAATTTATTACGACCGATTATTACGACAAGCTAACAAAAATGTTTGACTGCAAGTCAAAACTTCTGACACGGAGGCCACGTAAGCTTACACCGACCAATTTATCGACCAAATTATCGGTCGTTTAACTTTTTAGTTAATACAGACCGAATTATCGACCGCTCTAAACGTTCGTTTTATTGACCTGTTCATGTCTGCCATGTTGCGACCGAGGAACCGACGGACGTGGCGGTCGTTAAATGGACAGTCAAAATTCCAGTTTTAATGCATCTGGTAGTCTGTGCGTTGTGTAATCCGACAATTGACCATTAAATTAGAATATTATTATATTTAACAATTACCTTTTAGTAAATAAATTAGAATATTATTATATTAATTTTCAGTTGAAAAAGACTTGGAAATCCACATTACCGCTTGAAACGGACCGTATTAACGACCAACATGCCGTCGTTATAGTCGAGCATTTTTTCATAATTTATCACCCATAAACCCTCCCCCAAACTCTCTCTCTCTCTCTCTCTCTCTCACACACACAATTTCTCTCAATCTCCTACTCCTAATCTAGTAAGTTAATCTCATTTCATTAGATTCAATTAAATCACGTATTTCTAGATTGTGAATATGTATAGTTTTTTGTGTGTATATGCTTTTGTTTATCTTGAATATATGATATTGATTGATGTTAATCTTAGTATATATATGTATATGAAGTATGTTGTGAATATGATTTAGTACTTTTTTGTATTGCATGTAACATTGTAAGGTTTATGCTATGTTTACTTATAAAGGCGAAGGGGTGTTTGTTGTTAATGACTTAAATGACAATTTGACTAAGGTTGTATATGCCCCTCCGAGTCGAGGTAAAATTGAGTCATTTTTAGTAACTTATCAAAACATATTATTCTCATAAGAAGTACATCGAGTGATTGTTTTTTTTTTTTTTGTGTTTTTATAGATAATTTAAGTGGAGTTGGATGAAAGTTCGTGAACATATGCATTCATGTAGATGCAGCACATAACGACATTGTTGTAAGTTTTGATATATTTGTAGTGTAAAATACTAAGTTTTAGTTTAATTTGTATGTATTATTGAAATAACGTTGATTTTGTATATATGTAAAATTGTAGAGGATCCCCGATACTTGTTTTGATCGGTATGGTCAAACTATTCCTCCTCAAGTGATCGTAACTTTGCATAATGGCCAAACTTTCGCCGAAAATTACAATTCGATAACAAAAATGATTTATGGCTTGAGGTTTTTTCAGCTAATGGATATTGTGTTGTTTAGTTACTCGGGGAATGGAAGATTTGAAGTGGTTGTTTTTGTTGATTCTTGTTTTGAGAAAACTTATTCTCAAGTTGAGTATCATACAGGTCCTATGTGTGGGATTACGCCTTGGCAATTCAAGATAGAGATCAAAGAGTCACATTTAGATGATTACTGTTATGGCATTATAAGTCGATCTTTTTTTTTGTAATTTATAGTTGTTTTGTATTACATTGCAATATTGTTTTCATTTTTTTTGAATACATATTTTGATTATGTGTAAGACATTTTGAACGAGTTCAACGCTGTTACCGACAATTGGGCCCATGGTGATGTTTTAACTATTCATCACCGGAAAACCAACAATGTTTGGAACTTGAAACTAGAGGAACACCAAGAACCGTGTGAGAATTCATGATCATCGTTGGGTTAATTTTATGGGGGTTTTACATTTATACGTAGGAGATTTGTTGGTGTTTACTAGTAAGAATAACGATTGGCTTAATTCCAGTTTTGATTTATATCGGACCGTGTAATAGAATTTATGATTTAAGTTATGATGTTTATGGATGTATGGTTTGTGGATTGAAGTTATGATATTTATGGATGTATGGATTTGTGGATTTAATTTATGATGTTTATGGATTTAAATTTGTGGATGTATGTAGTTATTTTTTTGGATTAAAATGTTAGTGTAGTATATGTAAATTGTGTATAATACCGAACAACTCCATTTAAAATGACCGAAATTGGTCATTCAAAGATATATAATACCGACCGAAGTTATAAAAATGACCAGTGTTGACCGTTTTATGGGCTCCAAAAAATGGTCGGATTCATAACCAACGGTCAGTATTTAGCGGTCGCAATTATACTAAACCCGTAAAAGTGTCTGGCACGGCAACGACTGAATCGGTCGGTTCCAGTAACGACTGACTTACCTACCTTTTGGCGGTCATAATTTACAAGCATTTAATTCTACCACCAACCCCCTCGCGCGGCAGCTGCAAAAGTAACAATATTAAAAAGTGACTGTGTTGAAATCGACCAAAGCGGTCATTGTTGACCTTTTTAATGTTTTTTACACCTTTCTCTCTTCATTCATATTAATTCCCTCTTTTATCAATTATTTTACCAACAACACAAATACATACACACTTACATATATATATATGTATATATATATACACATGTGAAGATATTGGCGAAACAAATTTGAAAAAGAGTATATTTAATTGTAAGTTTTACTTTTTTGTTCATGTAAAAATATGTGTAATAAATGTATGTATATGTATAATAAACGTGTGTAGATTGTATATGTTATTGATGTATATATGTGTAATAAATGTGTGTATTTGTAATGAATATGTATGTGTATGATAAATGTGTATGTGTAATGAATGTGTATGTGTAATAAATTTATATATTGTCCATATATTAATGAGGTAAAATAAATTGTGTATATGTTGATGTCATCCACGATTAATCGGGATTGGATTTCTCGACGTTTAGAAAATAAGTTTCCATCATTGAGTGATGAATATGAGAATGATGTTAATACATTTCTAAAATTTGCTAAAGCTCATGGGATGAAGGGAGAGAAAGCAAGGTGTCAATGTACTAAATGTGGAAATGGGTATTTTTTCAAGATTGAAGAAATTAGATATCATTTGCTTTCTAGTGGATTTACGAAAAATTATAAAGTGTGGGATCAATATGGTGAAACGAAAAAAGGAAATAAAACGTGAAAGCGTCGTCGGGCAACAAAAGTACCTTTTGATATAGAGTCATTTCTACGAGATATTTGTGGACCAAATAATAATGATGGAGGTAGTAATGGGGTTAATAAAGAACCTGCAAACTCAAGCGCTTCTAAATTCTACAAAGATGCTATTGATGCGGGAGCTCCTATTTATCCCGGTAATAAAAAGTACACGAAGATAACACTTAGTAGTAAATTATTACATTTTAAGAATATGGAAAAATGTTCATAGAAAATGTTTAAATCTTTGCTTGGATTGCTTGCCGATGTTCTTCCAAAAAATAATACCTTTCCTATTACTTACTATAGTATGAAGACATTGATGAAAAAAAAATTAAGTTTGTGTTATGAAAAAATTGATGCATGTCAAAATGATTGTATGTTGTACTACGGGAATGATGCATCAAAAGTCGTTTGTGATATTTGTGGTGAAAATTGTTACAAAAGTCTAAAGAAAAAAAATTGGAAAGGAATACCACAAAAGGTCTTAAGGTATTTTCCTCTTATTCCCTGTCTACAAAGATTGTAAATGTCCGAAGATACGGCAAAGTATATGACATGGCACAAGATTAGGGAGACGAAACCGGGAAAAATTAGTCATCCTGCTGACGGAGATGAATGGAAAAAATTTGACCAAAGGTATCCTTCATTTGCAAAAGATTGTCTTAATGTATGTCTTGCATTGGAGCCAATGGTTTCAATTCGTTTGATAATTCGGGAAAGAAGATGTACACGTGTTGGCCGATGGTAGTGGTTGTTTACAATCTTCCACCTTCAATGGAGATGAAATAACCATTCACATTTCTTAGTCTTCTAATTCCCGGTAAAAAAAGAGTCTGGGACAAGATCTTTTATTGTCTTTCTTCATCCTTTAATAGATGAATTAAAACTTTTATGGGGAGTAGGGGTGGAAACATATGATGAAGCAAAAAAGCAAAATTTTATGATGAAGGTGCTAAGACTCAGCCAATTATATATTCACGTAGGAAGGGGACCAGGGCAAAGGAGTCTTTTAATAAATAACGTAAGGGCAAGCTGGTAATTACACAGAAGGGTATTTAGAAGAGAGGAGCT
>PHNY01261664.1:519-17137 GCA_003724115.2 Anethum foeniculum
TTTGATAAATAATGATATTTGAATTTACTAATATTAATTCTAAAATTTATTTGTTAAATAATTAAGTGAGACTTAATTATACAACAGATAGGAATTTCGAATTAATAATAACTCCTAAATAATTAAGAGTTATAATTCGTTTTTCTTCTCTTTATATAATATCTCTTGTGGCTGATTTTTAAGGTTAAGACTTTATTAAAAACCCTAGCCACCAAGAGAGAAGATAGAGAGAGGAAGAAAAAACAATTTTTGTGCTAGTACACATCCGATCCTTGAGGTCAAGCATTCGTGTGGATACCGATAGAGCGTAGATCGCAAGAGCGGGTTGCGTGGTGATTGAGAAAGTTTTGGATCTCCGTTATTCTTCCATTAATGAAGTGATAAAGCTTCTTAAGGTAAACATCTGATCTACGAATTAAATATCTGTTTTTCGCATGGATCCTGCGTTTGGGTTTCGATAATCTTGGTTTTTACGATTTTAATTTACGTTTTCCGCTGTGTTTGATACCTCGAAACCCAACATTAACATTAACATCTCTGATGTCAAAGACGTCTCTTATGAGATCAACATCCTAATTTCTACTGGCTTCCAACAAAGAAGCCACCATTTGTCCTTGCAGTGTTGGATTGCTTGTCTGAACATATGCTTCACATTCTAAAGGAAGCCAGGGGTCCTCTAAAATGTTAATGGTAGTACCATTGCCAACTCTGCAGCATATGCATGCTTCCAAATTGTTTGAGATTCAACAACACTTCTCCATATGTATGAGGGATTATGACCAATTTGTACATTAATAAAAGAACCCCTAGGATAGTACCTAGCTTTGAACACCTTGCTGACTAGTTTGTCTGGATATTTTATTAGTCTCCACCCTTGTTTGCCTAGGAGAGCGACATTGAATTCATGGATGTTTCTGAACCCCAAACCACTTAGAGATTTCTTTTTAGACAACTTATTCCAACTCGCCCAATGGATACTTTTTTACTTTTTTGGACTTGTTTTCCACTAGTATCTGCACATCATTCGCTCAAGGTCTTGACAGAGGTTCATAGGCAAGAAAAATACTCCCATTGCATAATTTGGTAAAGCTTGAGCTACAGTCTTCAGTAAAATTTCTTTGCCACCCTTGGAAAGCATCTTGGTATCCCACTGTTGTAGTCTGTTCTGTAACTTTTCTTTAAGAAAGCCAAAAATCGAAGCTTTATTCCTCCCAATAGTACTAGGTAAGCCCAAATACATGCTTTGATCACTTGCTTCATGAAACTTTAACTTTTGACAGAGCTCAGATTTGAGAGAAATTGAAATGTTTTTACTGAAGAACACCGAAGATTTATCTACATTAATTTGTTGCCCAGATGCCTTTTCAAAGATGTTCAAGATCTGCAACACATTGTCAGCGATTTCCATACTTGCTTTGCAAAAAATATAGGCATCATCTGCAAAGAATATGTGTGAGATAGACGGTACAGACCTAGCAACTTTAATACCTTTAATCATCTTCTTATTTTCAGAGTCATTCAATAGAGTTGTTAATCCTTCAGTGCATAAAAGGAACAGATAAGAGGAGAGAGGGTCTCCTTGCCTGAGAACCCGTTCCGGCATAATCACTCCAAATTGATTCCCTGCATGTGCAATTTGATATTGAGGCCATACAAGCCATAAACATATTCATTACTTTAGCATCAAAGCCAAGCTTTACTAGGACAACCTTTAGAAAATTCCACTCCACACGATCATATACTTTAGACATGTCCAGTTTTAGAGCCATCCAACTGTCATTACCTCTATTTTTCTGCTTCATGAAATGCATAATTTCAAAGGCTACCATAATGTTGTCTGTGATCAGACGTCCTGGAATGAAGGCCATTTGTGTATCTGATATGATGGAATCAATAACACATTTCAACCTATTAACTAGCACTTTAGAAATTACCTTATACACGACATTGCAGAGCGATATAGGTCGGATATCAGTCATAAAAATAGGAGTTTTCTTCTTGGGGATGAGAGCTATATTAGTACACCTCAATTGAGCATCAATCACACCTGTTGCAAAGAAATTTCGAACAATATCAATGATGTCGTGTTTAACAATCTTCCAACATTTTTTATAGAAGCCGGGGCTCATCCCATCTGACCCCGGGAATTTGTCCGGATGCATGTTAAAATGTGCAGCTTTGATCTTCTTTTCTTCTACATATGCCAGAAGCATAGCATTGCGGTCTGCTGTTATTTTGCTAGACAGACATTCAACAACACGATCCCAGCTTGTCTCCGTAGCCTTGAACAAACGATTAAAATAGTCTGTTATGTGATTTTCCAGACCTGAACCCCATTCCAGTTTACAGCCATTGTTGTCCTGCAAAGAGATAATTTTATTAGTTTTCCTTCGACTTTTAGTAGCAGTATGAAAGTATTTACTGTTTTGATCTCCCTCACTCAACCATAGCTGCTTACTTTGCTGTCTCCAAAATATTTCCTGTTTTACATATATCTCTATGAGTTTCTTCTTTTCCTGCAAAGCTGCTTCCATTGACATGTTGTCTCTTCTCCCCTTGAGTTGCTTTAGAACTCTTTTCCAACTGCTTATCTTCCCTTTAATATTGTATATGATGTCTTTCCCCCAAACTGACAAGATCTCAGAGCACTGCAATAACTTTTCGTAGAAGGACATATCTGGGTTATTTTGCCACACATTCTCGAGTAGAGTATAACACATAGGTTCACGTAACCAAGCATTTTCAAACCTGAAGGGTTTTGTAGTGAAAGTTGTTCTTAAAACCTGTGTTTCCAGCAGAATTGGACAATGGTCCGATGTTGAAACTTCTAAATTTGTTAATTTAGCATCTTGAAAGAGAGCAAGAAAATCATGAGCTACTATTGCTCTGTCCAGTCTCACTTCTACATGATTCACCGTGTTAGAGCCTCGTTCCCAGGTATATTGATAACCACAAAGAGCCATATCCACTAAATCACACTCTTGTAACACGTCCTGAAAACCTCTCAGAAGCCTGTCTGGATAAGGCCTACTACCCCTTTTATCACTCTGAGCTAACACATTATTTATATCTCCTATTAAGCACCAAGGAAGAGAATTATCTCGTGCTAAAGTTCTTATCAAATCCCAAGTGTCTTGTCTTTAAGTTCTGTCTGGTTCGCCATAGATTCCAGTTAATCGATACTGATGACCATATTTATTTGTAACATTGACATCAATGTGATTCTTTGTAAACGAATTCAGAGTAACTTCGTCTTTGTTTTTCCATAGCATAGTTATTCCACCACTGTCCCTGGGATTCAACCACTACCTTTCCTTCAAAACGGATCATATTTCTCACTTTCTCAACAGTATTTTCTTTACATAAAATTTCACATAAAAAGATGTAGTCGGGATTCTTCTAGAGGACAATCTTCTTAAGAAATTATAAAGCCCGTGGCAATTCCAGCTGATAGTACTCATAATTCTAGGCGAGTACTCAGTACTCGCCTCTAATCCATTTTTTGAGTCCATGTTGCTCTTTGGGCTTATTTGTTCTGCTATAGCCTCATCTAAGTCCATAAAAGCTTCATTAATAAGGCCCATTGGTCCCTCCAAAATCACTTCTCCATCCGTTTTACGTTTCTTTGTTTCCACAACTGTAATTTCCTTTTTTTTAGCGAAGTTATAGGAGTAACAATATACTGATTTCTTATCTCCAACATATCTCCTGTTTGATTATTTTAAAATTCTTTCCTTGTAGTGTTCCCTCCATACAGCTCATTCCCCTGATTTGCAGGAGTAAAATGTGGATCTTGGTAACCACCTGCTCGACTCTTCTGGCTCTATTGCTCACCTGAATTCGATTGTCGTTCATCACCGACCATTTCATTACGTAGCCATTTTGACCCTATTGGTTTCACATGGCGTTTGAAAGGAGCTCGTATGAAGTCACCATATGGTTTCACAATTTCTTTTTCTAGGGTGACGAACAATATGCTGTAAAATTTCTCTGAATGCCCTAGTATCCCACAGATGAAACAAAACACAGGGACGTTCTCATATTTAAACGGTATCCAAAACCAATCATTTCCTGCACTTCTAATTTTCATTTTGCGTTTTAATGGTTTGGTAACGTCTACAGTAACTCGAACTCGAAGATAATCACGCCAAACTCGTACAAAATTACTGGAAGCAGACTCTACAAACTTGCCAATGTAATTACCTACCTCCTTGAGGATTCTTTTTAACATGAAACCCGCTTTTGAGTCATACACTTGAACCCAAAGATCTATAGCATTCAGCTCTACACAACGGGGATTTTCTCCTTCCTTTAAACGAGACATTATCAGAGCTCTCCTATTGAACGACCAGGGACTACTGCCCTCCAACACTTTTTTGACATCAACCTCATGATAGAATTGAAACAAATAAAGATTAACATCTAAATCCTTGATATACACACCCATACCTAGTTTCCAGAGAGCTGCTAGTGTCTGTTGCAGCGCTTGAAAATCGACATTTCCTTCTGTTATGAAGCGTGCTACAATATAGAGTTTGGCATCAAAACCATTAAAAACTTGTTCTGTAGTCTGAAAAACCTCATCCTCCAAAACTAAACCACCTTCTTCTTCATCGTCTAAAGTGATGTTATTCATAGCAGATACTAAATCACTCATAGACGACATGATAGGGGAGAAAAAAACTGAACGACGGATAGATGTAGAGACTATAATACCATGTCAAAAGACAAGACAATCAACTTTCACAATTAAGGAGTAGTTTCATGTCATGCTTTTTATTCCACATTAATTTGTGTTTTATTTTCTCTGAATTTTTAACTTAAAATTCATGCAATCTAACTTTTAAATAAGACCATTTTTGAAAATTTTCAAGACTAATTTATAATATTTTATAAGTGAAATTTTACCAAACATTTATATGAGTCAGTAAATAAATTATCTAAATATAGAATACTTAGATTAGCTTGTTCTTTGTTTCACAATCAGATTGTAATTAACGGTTTATAAATTTGTTTCGGCTGGATTCCTATGTTTTAACGAATCTTTTGTTTGTTCCTAGGAATAAAAATAGCTCATATGTTAATCGAGCAATAACCTTTCTGAAGGCTTATCAAACAGCTCCCATATAAGGCATTCTATCTATTTATTTCCTTAAATCGCAAGAGGGTTAAAACAGAAAATAAAAAATAAAAAACTAACTGATTTTGTTGTTGGCTGAAAGTCTAAAACCAAGTCAAGAATAGATAGCGGCGAGTACAGCAGGGCACGTCAAAGTCATTCTAGATATATAAAGCCATGTTTAATTTCAAATACTTTAAAGACACATTTTGAACACAATTCATCATCGTCACTCTATTCACAATCATAACCTAATTAGTGGATGAACCTTTCACCCAAATAAACTAGGAATATCAAAATATCAAAAGGTAAAACTCATGGGATTGGGTTGGAAAAGGGGTTTTTGAGACTAAAAATATTGCTTTAATTTGTTAAGTTTTGACAAAGTTGATTAAGTTCCCATATTATGAGGTTCAGTGGTGTCAAAAGTAGTGAACCTTAAAATCTGCAGTCGACCAGATTTATTATACTATACACATTATTGCACAATTTAGCACCCAAAAAGTTATACGCAGGAACATACACCGTACGAGCATAACTAGAGGTTGTACTGTTTTGTAGTTTATAAATATAATAAAAATTAGTATTCTAGTAATTATGATATTATTTTAATATATCAATTTCAACAACATATTTTAATAAATTATATATTAAAATTATATTTTATTATTAAAATAATAATAATATATTTGAATTACAATTGAAGAGAAAGAAAATAATTAAAATGAGAATAGAAAAATATGTAAAAAAATATTTTTTTATTAATTAATATAAATAAAACAGGACATTTATAGTACTACCTTAAAAATAAGGTCGGCTACGAATGTACTAATGTGTTAAGCACACAACTATGATATTGTTGAAGTATATATTTATTCGAGATGCCCTTAATTTTGACATCACTTTAGAATAATGTTGTATTTGCTTATTTGCTCTCACACTTATTGATGCTTAAAGTAAGAAAAAAATGTGTCCGCTTAATTATTATAATTTATATTTTTGTATGAAAAATATAGTATTTGTTTAAGAAATTTTAAAATAAGTAAATTATGAATTAAAATGAATAAGTTACTTGTAATTGATAAGTAAATGAATACTTGTAAATTATATGAGTGTTTGGATAATTTTACTTATAAATTATAATTTTTTTACTTAAATGAACTAAAATAAATACTCCCTCCGTCCCACAATACTAGTCTCTTTTCAATTTTTTACGCTTATTAAGAAAGTATTAATTCAATGGTACATTTCCACTTATACCCATCATAAATGCATGAATGTATACTCTAATTCATATTTCATTAATTGTTATACAATTTCCAAGAAGGGTAATTTTGAAAAAATGTCAATAAATTTGCATTGGAACTTAAAAGTGGACATGTATTATGAGAAAAAAATATATCTCAAAAAAGACTAGCATTATGAGACGGATGGAGTAGTTTTTAATATAATTATCTTAATTCGTAAATTTTAAATTAGATTGACATTTAAAAGCATATATTTTAAATTGAAGTTTTAAATTAAAGTTAATAAAAAAGTGAAAAAAAATAAAATAAGTTAAGAAAAAAAACACATCATTACCGGCATTCAAATTATCAATTTATAAATTGAGCCAACAAAAATTCGCCTATAAATTATTATAAACTTTTAAATCATAAGCTGACTTAAAAGCAAGCGCCTGAAAATAGCATCCTTGAAAGTCTAATAATATTTTTACATTTTTGAACGTAGACTTCGCATAGACATAATAAACTCAAGTTTGACATAATTTACCGGGTTGAGTTTAAAGACTTCTAACTCTCTCCACATTCATAAATTGAACTCCAATCTATTGACTTTGAACATAATCTTACTTTCATTTTTCTATTAAAGGGAACATAACTTTCGTATTCGAATTATGAATGCGTTCCAAATCTAACAAAATGGTCAGGACTTGCCTTTTTAGAGATTTGATTTTTGCTTATTTTTTTCCTTTATAAAATTGTTGATGCTTCCGTGTTTTATGACTTTTATATTATTAGAGTACTTAATTAATGCAGTAACTAGTAAATGTTACTAAAGTTTACTTAATTTTTTTCAAATATTATAAATTGTTGGTGCTTGATAGTAACAATATAGGCTACTGGCAATTCTATCAAATTTAGTATACCAGCAAACCAAGGTACATTCCTCCCAACCCCAAGTTGCTGCAAAAGCACAAGAAAATCTCTGAAATCGCAGAAAGAACAATGTTCAGATTAAGCTCGAACAATTTCTACATAAATAACCCCGAAACATGCACCAGAGAACAATCAAATAACCTCTGAATATACGTAAAACTGATCTGCATATCCAAGAAAAAACACTCACCTGCAAAGCCATCCCGTACACCTCTGAACCCCATCCCAGCTAACACCAACTTCCATTAAGAAAAAGCAGCAAACCAGAATACACTCCACCCCACAACCCTTCTGTACTGCTACTTTAAAAACTACAACGGATGCAAAAGAGAACCTCTGAGAACGCAGCAAGAATTTTGTCCAAATTATGCTCAAAAAACTCCTGAAGACATAACCCCAACACGCGGAACAGAGAGCAATCATATATATAACCTCTTAGTGTACATCAAATACAGCATATCCGAGAAAAAAATAGCTCCACCCATGACACGTACAACAATGGTTGAGATTATTGAACTTTGAACCAATATAAATAGAGCAAAAGCACCAGGTTCAGATTTAAATAAACTGGTAACACCCGGAAATGCCATAATCTCGTCGCAACATGTGAGCTACGTTTGACGACTTGAAAATCAGACCTAACACCCTTTAAAAGTTTACTGGAAGATACAATTTGACCCCGGAAATTTGAAAATCAACTACACACCACGGTCCCAAACAAACCAGTTTTCCGCAAGATTATTACACCAACCACCATCAGCACAGGAAAGCTCAACAAACAACCGCGAAGCAAGCATTACGTAATTTTCGAACAGACTAGACTAACTCACTAACACAACGGAGTCTGATGAACCAGACCCAAACACAACACACTGTGATGAGCAAAAACTTCTGAACATTACCCTAGTTATAACAGTCACACCAAGTAACAATTAAATTTAAATTCTCCACATAGACACTACTACCAGATGTCAGACCCACTAATCGCATAGCGCTAATCACATTTTCCACCAGAAATGAAAATGAAGTTAAAACACTGACCAGAATAATTTAAATACCTCAAATAAACAAGCATCAAATAATTTTTGAACCACCAGGAAACCTCAATAGGCACCAACCAAATTTGCAGAAGAATTCCGAAATAGACTTGGCCTGTCAGAATTTCAGAAAAATATTATCTCATATTTAACAACACACCCCGCTTCAGTTGGATTGGAGGCAGCTCATCGGAAATATTCAACACCTGTAAAGCGGACTGAACTCTGCTTTTGTCACGACATCTCATGCTCATCAGCTTCAACTTTATAGTTTCTTCTATAATTTCCAATTAATTGGCTGGGAGATCTAATATTCTGAAAAAACACCGTTTTCTCTCTTGCACAGAAAATAAATCAAATGCTCCCAGTGTCAACTTATTAATAATGGTGGCAATTAAATTTCCAGTCCACACACGAGCCGCTCTAGAGACCAGTTCATCCCAAGAATTGAAAAAAATCCATATGTGTGTGTGTCCTGAAATGCTCAAAACTTACCTGACTGAAGTTGCAGTGAAAGAAAAGATGGTCAATGACTCATTTGAATCCCGTTGCAAGCCACAAAAACCACTCATAAGGCCACACTCCGATTCACAGGCCTGCATCTTGTCCTGAGTAATGAGTTTCTGACGAATCACGCCAAAGAATAAATACATGCTTAGGGATGCAGTTTAAAACCCACGCCAGGCTACCCCATTTAACACAAGGCCCAACTACTAAGAAATATTTCCACACCAGACTGGTTTAATCTTGTTTCCGTAATTGCTAACGATAATAATTTGGAGTATTGCTCTAGGATTCAAACAATGCTTAAGCCTAAACTACTGGTTTACGAATAACTGAGCTGCATTCATTCGCTGGGAACCAACTAAACAATTAAAATAAAGAAACATCCTCCAATACGAAACTCTTGAGCGAGATAAAACTCGGAACAAAAGCCATTGCTTCAAATGTCACAAAAGTACCTTCGTCAAAAATGTCAAGCTTTTGCAGAGTTTTGTTCCCAGGATGATTAAGTGAACAAAAAATCATTGGAAAATAACATTGAGTAGTGCTACATTCACAAAATTGGATACAAAAATTTTGCACAAAATGACATGATATATGAGGTGAGATATTTTAATTGGTGGCATTGATGTGAATACGAGGGGTCATTCCAATCAAATTTTAACACATGATTTTGTGCAAAATTTTGTATACAATTTTGTGGATGAAGCATTTTTCTACGGGAAAAAAATTATCTTTTAATTCAGGCCGGTGAAATATAGATCCGATGTCATGGAACAGTGGAAAAAGATTAATCGAGCTAATACAAGCTGTTAGCATACTACAAGTTCGACAATTATAAAATTGTAAAACTGGGGACAAGTCTTAACCTTAGCAAGCAGAAGAAATATGAGAAATTCGTTAAGGCCTACTAGGTCAGTGGCTAATGTCAATACAAATATAGGAAACTGGAAAAAACAAAGGTTCACTAACCCACCCAGGGGCTTATGCCAAACTATAAATGAACTACTTGATCCCTTGATAGTTTTCTTATTAATACTTTTTTCATTTCCTTTCACGTCATCAATGTTTGGGATATCTAATGACTGAATAAAAGTTTAATGTCATTGGACCATTGTTGGGTATTTCCAGAAGAAATGAGTTCGGAACCTATTCGAAAAATAAACGTGAAGCATTCAGGACAATTAGCAGCAACAGAAGGATGCCTCCTTGCTTGTGTCAACAAAATTGGAGGCCTTGAGAAACTTGAGACTACTCTTGATGATCGTGATGTTCATGCATAGTAGAGCCTTTGATAGATGGCCTTCCTGTTTGCCTCCACACTGAAACTGAATGTTGAGTTTGTCCGCACGGGGCAACCCCAGACTCCTACAGTCTTCTACTCTAGTGGTACTGGTACATCATTTGCTTTTACGCAAAGTGTCTGAGTTACAAACAAGAATTTAGTTGCACAAGGCACTGGTCTGGGGACTGCTGAGAAGGTAATATTGGGCTAATCTCCACATTTGCTCAAGTCTCTCTGTTATATTATCTGTACACTGTCTAATTGTGTTTCATAAAGGCCATCATTTTAACTAAGAAGAAAAAAAACTAGAAAATATTCGTAATTAGGAATCTAAAGATTTTTCAATAATAAATTTTTTACACAAACCTGGCAAAAATCATATAGAACCTAGCAAAAGAAATGTTAACATGCAATAAATCGTGCAATTGAGTTAAACTTATTCATCAAATTCACGATCAGATAAAATTGCAAAATCTGTTAGAACATTCAAAATTTTCTACTAAAATAAGAATCCAAAATTTTATTTAAAAGAATATGCAAGGTAGACAGATAGTGTAGCTAATTACAAACAAAATGATCCAAATTCTAGAGATCAAAGAGCTGAACGCTTGCGTCCGTGAAATCTGTTAGAATGGATATTACTCTAAAAGTTCTTAAGCTTACTCGGGGGAGAAAAAAAAAAAAAAGAGCTGAACTCGCATGTGAAAATTCTTCATTCACTCTCTGTGGAAAACAACTAAAATACTGCAACTTTCTCCAACATGATGCTCTTGAGCCTGATAAAACTTGGGGTATGAACTGTAGCATAAATATTATCAAAAAGGTCTGTGTAAAAACTGTCAAGTTTTTTTAAGGTTTTGTTTCCAGGATGATAAGTGAAGAAATACTTTTCCCAGAATAACATCAAGATAGTTCCATCTTTCAGAAATTTTATAACATGAACCATTTCTGTCATTGAGAAACAATCAGCAATTGATTCATCTCGTATAAAAACGATTTCTTTACTCCAACTTTCCTTCATTCCATAATCCTTCATTACCCAAATGGTACTTTTAGAGTCTGACGTGCTATCACATAAACACAAACACCCTCCCAGTACTCCCAAGGTTCTTTTGTAAGTTACATTCCCACCAATTTGAGGAGTAGCCGTAGTTAGTTGGAATGATTCTTTCTCCAAATCGAAAGTACACAACACTTGATTAGTGTTGTCCTCCACATCGAAGGCTAACCAATGAAGGTTGCCATTAGCAAATATACCTTTCTGGCGAGTAATATTTTCATAATCAAAACGGTACACTTCAAAGGGGACATGACCTAAACTTCTCCAATTACAAGTTCCAAGCATATAAATCTCGCACTCTGATTTGTAGGAGCCATCGGGGAAAGGAAATTTACCTTGATAAATGCGTACAACCTTGTACTGGTTGCTAGCTTCCACAAATCCAAAGCCACAAGTTATACGAATATTTGAAGTTTCGTTATACTTTTTTCTAATATACTTGTGATTTGGAAGGAGTGTGTACTCACGTTTTACTGGATTGCATATACAAGTTGCCTCATTATCCCTAAAAAGCCATATACAAAGCAACCCGTTAATGGTTCGTAAAAACGTGGCTTCCCAAGTCCCAAGTCCCAAGTCAAATCTCATCGCAGGGTCATGAGAAATATCATGCCGGTCAAATTCGTCCTCAAGCTGGCCTAGTTTAAGGACATCATCCATATATTCATGAACCATAAGACAGGAAGGTGATTTAGATGAATGCATATTAGCATAATAAGGTTTCGAGAGTATACTGTGCCATCTTTTGCATACTCGTCCGCAATGAAATATATCCTTGATAGGAATTCTCGACAAAATTTCTGCAACCATCTCTTCAGGTAAATCCATAGTGGAAGACTTCTATTACAATTTCCAGGAAACAAAAAGGTTATACATCACTGCACTATTGCTAAAGAATCACCAATATCAACTAAGCATCCATGAAAACCTATCCCTAACATAATTCATTAAACTAAAACAAATTTTCTACCATGTGCACAAGGGCACACAATAAATGCGGAAATTTATATATTTAACTTGATTGGTTACTTTTCTTAAATAGTCATGGACCCCTGCATGCACAAAAACTGCACCAATCAAAATTGTCCAAATTTATAAATTTCTGCGCTTATTGTGTGCCCTTCGCACATTGGAGAAAAACCGAAACTAAAATTACACAGTTTATATTAATTAAAAGTACTCAAAAAACATTGAACATCAAATTTTTGCTAGTTGAAAATATTTCCCTTAATTTATAATGTACTTGATCAGAACAAACTTGTAATACCAATTACAAATAAATTTTCCTCAATTCAAAGGAGCGTACTTGAGATCATAACTAAAATTGATCACTATACAAATAAAATAGTAAATCGAAAAAAGATAATATAAGTCCAGTAGTTTGCTTACCAGCGTTGAAGCTTTCACAAGAAACAATAGATGATGGTCGACTTTATGGCTTATGCACGTACGTGCGTCTTAAAACCCTATAATGTCAGTTTACGTCTATGCTTGTATACTTTATGTGATGTCCCGCTTTCAAATTGAACATGTTTTGTTGGGCTTTTTAAAATAGGCCCACAAAGTTGAAATTTCTTAACAGACCATCATTTTATCGGGGACCCTTTAGAGGACCATACATAATTAGTGGGCTTTTTCTTGTCTATTTTACTATTCTAGTCTAAAATCAAATTAGCACCCTGTAGTACTGTACATATTTGTATTATACTAGCTTATTGCCTGGGTTATACGATTCTCTTTATTCGTGTATTTTTTTTTTAGTAATTTTAATAATATATTTTAAATTCAAAATATTGTAATATTTCATAAAAATTATAAGAAAACGAGCTATATAAAAGATTTATGTGAAAATCGATAGTTTAGCTGAGAAAAAATATTAAATAATAAATTAAGACACGACTAAAAATTTCTTTTCGTCTTTGTCAAAATTTTTGATCAAAGTCTTTGTTAATATATTTGAAACTAATAAATAAAATATTAGATTTTATATTATGTACTTAAATCTACTAATATAAATATTATATATTAATTTATCATTGAAAGTTGAATAATACATTATGAGTATTAGATATTAAACATGTTATTAATAAATTTTGAAGTTATTAATAATAAATTTAAATATTTTAGTAGAGAGAATCGAACATAAAAAAAATATTTCGGGTTTCGTTTGATTTATTTTGGCTATATCTTTGAGTTCTATAAATTAGATTTTGACGATTTTACAACCCACACGAAACTCATGAAATATTCTTTATTTCAGTGAGGATTTAAAAAGTACTGTTTAAGTAAAATTTTCTAGAAACTAAGGAGAAAAAATAGTTAAGGATTTTGTATTAAGTAATCTATTCAATTTAGAATACCTACTTAACTAACCTATTCAATTTAGAAGACATAATTAGTTTAGGTTTAGATTATGAAGATAAAATATTCCTTTATTTTAGATCCAACGGCTATCATCTATTTAATTCAAGATCTAACGGACTTCATTATATTGGTAGTACAGGACCAAATATTTGGATAAAATACCTCTTACGCATATTATATTATAAGAATATAATTATACTAGCTTATTGCCCGTACAATGCACGGGTTGTACGGTTTCCTTTATTCTTTTATTCGTATATTTTTTGATAATTATAATAATATATATAAAAATTCAGAACATTATAATATTTCATGTAAAATCATAAGAACACGAATTATATAAAAGAATCATGTGTCGTTTAATTTATTTTGACTCTATTTTTTGAGTTCTAGAAATCAGATTTTGACAATTTTACAATCCACGCGAAACTCACGAAATATTCTTTAATTCTGTGATGATTTCAAAAGTATTATTTATGTAAAATTTTCATAGAAATTGAAGAGAAGAAACATTTACGAATTTTGTATTAAGTAGTCTATTCAATTTAGGATACCTACTTAACTAATCTATTCAATTTAGAAGACCTACTTAGTTTTGGTTTAGATTATGAATATAGAATATTCTCTTNNCAGATCCAACTGCTATTGATAGGGAAAATCATACCCCTAGAGACATAATTAATGATACATTAATTATGTCTGTTGTAGGGCAAATAATAAAGGCTCGAAGCCCGAATTATGTGATAAAATAGTGAGAACTGGGCCTAGTATACCCAATAAGCCTATTGGGCCTACCTAAGGCTGTAAACGGAAAGGAAATAAATAATAAAGTTGATGCTACCCACACTATAGGATCAACTGGATCTGTAATCATGTTGATTATCCTAGTTCATAAGCCCGGTTAAGGTCTGTAAGCCCAATGGGCTGTATCATTAATTAAATTCGTAGTCAACTATATGACCAAGCCAACAGCTAATCAAAGGAGTCCTATTAAGGATATAATTCTGAAAAGGTAACCATTCAAGGAACCTCAATCAATTAGAAATTTGTTTCCATCATTATAGGACTCCAACTTCCAATCTGATAAGGAGACTTGTTCACCAAGACTCTAAAGCCTAGTCAAATTCAAGGACTCATCACCTATAAAAGGGGGTTGACCCCCCAACTCAGAACTACGTTTTGGCTTTATTCTCTAAACATACAGAGATACGTGGGCATCTTGTGAGGGCAAATTTAAGCCACGAAACACAAGCGCAACCATTAAAGCTCGAAGCTCTCAAACCTAGCATTAATTATACGTAATAAACACATTCTGAATTTTTATCCATAACATTTGGCGCCGTCTGTGGGAAGAAGATGACAACCATGAGAACACAAAGAAGCACCGATGATCCACCATCCACGACTCGCACCACCTCTATCACCATCGAGATTCATCCACGCTCAATTCTTAATAATCGAAGGATTAATCTTTTATGGACGAAGATCCCCGTTACTCAGCCACCGATTGGCTCTCAAGAAAGCCCATGGACAAATCCTCAACTGCATATGGTACTTTATCCTTTGAATACCCAAGAATATGGATTCCAGATGTCCATCCATGAGATTCTAGCAAAGACAAACCCCACTTATGGATATCCCAAAGTTGGAGGGAGTGAAGTTCATCGACCATGTGAAAAGAACGAACCCCCATATGTTACAGTCTTGAGTCCCATCCACGAAGGAGGTCACAGTTTTTCTAGACCCTATACAAAGGACAGTGAATTTGAATGATAACGATGCTCATCCCAGAAGGAGACATCCAAACAAGGATCTTTTTCGAGGAGAATACAGAAAAGATGAGAGGATTTGTGCTCATGAAGCACACTTCTGGAGTCTCTAGCAAAGTCTAGAGGCACGACGAGCAAGATAGCAGCCGAAGAACAACGAAGTTCGAGGAATAAGGGCATGACTCTAAATCATTGATTTAGATGAGCCTCAAGAAGAAGAACGCAAGAAGTCCTAGAGGGCTAATCCCGTATAACAGATATCTATGTTTCTCAATATAAACCTGAAGGGACGATCATGAACTCTCGAAACTCAAGGATTAATTCCTTAAATCTAAATACTGGATCCTCAAGTTCAAAGATTGAATCCCTAAGTTGTGAATTTCTATATTCCATATGGTAGTTGAACATTCAACCTCTAGCACGCCTTATCAATGACAATTCTTTACCACCGTTCTCCCTAACCAAATCAGGAGTGATTTGAGTTATGGATTCACGAATTGTGGACAAGAAAGTGGAGTTTAGCACCGATCCCACGAGGGATATGTGCCAGTATTTGAGGTTCGAAACCTATTTGTGAACGAGTTCGAGATTACTTAGATCATACATGAAGATTATGATGGATGAACCAGAAACAAGAATGTCGCTTTAGGAAAGAAGATCAAGTAAAAAGCCGTCAAAGCAAGGATGTCATTAGCTACAATAACCCTAAGTACTGAATGCTCAAACTATTGAATGAAGGATAAGGGCTCATGAAACACATATGCAATAGTTGAAACAAGATTCATGAGTAAAGAAAGCAAGGTGACAATTAAGGGATGATAAAGCTAATGCCTCGAGGGTCGGTCCCCAAATGTTAACATTGACGATCTTCCACTTAAAGAGAATGGTGGAAATTTCCATGGCTGATCCCGAAGATTTGATGTATCTAAAAGATCCTGATGATCCACGACCTTCTTTTATGAAGGATATTATGAATACTTATATCTTAAGTTAGCTGACTATAAAGGCGCATGGTGGAACAAATGATTTGCCAAGTCCTGTAAGGAATCCTTCCAAGGCACTACCACTACAGCCAGTGAACGATGCCCTGGAATGAAAGAAGATCCATTGAGCCTCGGGGGGCATGAAACAATGGTAGCATGGCCATTTGCCACCAAATTCATCCAGGTCTTCTAAAGACCTCAACAAATCTTTCATTAGAAGAAGAGTGCAAGAGGAAAGATAATTATGTCTCGTGAACTTGGAATAAGAAAAAATAAAATCCCTGGGGACGACCTGACTCGACTAAAGGAACTTTGAAGGTCCCAAATTTGGTTGAAAA
>PHNY01261729.1:1072-19499 GCA_003724115.2 Anethum foeniculum
AGTAATTCATTTCTTTTTTACAAAAGCACACGTGCAAACACAATACTCCTTCCGTCCCGTGGGGACGGGGATGTATACATGCACTGTTTGCACGCATTTCGAGACTCTTATAAAGTGTAGTTTCATTTTTTTTTTAATTTTTTTCTGAATAAAAGTTTAAACATTAAACAATTATTCAGAAAATTTTTTTTAAAAAAATTATGGAACTATATTTTAAATGATTCTTAAAAAACGTGCCAAAAAATAATGTATTGAATACAATTGGACAAAGGGAGTATGTTTTTCCGGTGACCGACTTCTTAGGAAAAAAATGTATTTCTTCTCTAATTTTCGCTTAGAGCATTCACGTCTGGCTCTCTATCTAAATTTTATATCTATTATTCTAGAATATTTAGACTATACTATTTGATCCAAAAATATAGCTTCATCTGGAATCCTTAAATGAAGTATTCTCTCCGTATCATTAAATTGTTAATATTATTTAAATTCTATATCGTATAATATGAACAATATTAAAATTTAATGAGAAAGAGGAAATATAATTTTAAGTGTTGAAAATAAATCTTTATATTTTGAGCAAACGATACATCCAACATTTGTCATGTATGAAATTTCTATTGTAGTTAATAATGAAAAGGAAAAAGAGCGAGAAATAGAAATAATTAATACAAAATATGTGAAAAGGACCGGGGTATGAGATGTAGAAAAAAAAATACAAAAAATATCGGTCAATGAGCACGACCACTTTGCATTTGATATTGGTCTTGATAAAATGAACTGTGCATAAAAATGTATAGACGTATGGTGGCATCAGGCATGACCCAGTGACTGTATACACATTGGGGGTGTGAAAATGGTATGGATAGGGGGGGGGGGTGTAAAAGAGAAGCAAGAGGGCTGACACGGAGATTGACTCTTATTGTACGAACTGTCTGGTGTTTGTCAGACACATCTTCTCTACTCCCCCCATGTGATTTAATGCTTCTTTTTATGCTGTCTTCAATTATTCGGATACAGGAACTAGAGAGAGATCACATCAAATTATTCTTTTAAATTTTTATTAAAGTAGTTTACTTCATGCAGGGTAATTGGATCATTGTGAAACTTCTGAGTTCCGAATACATTTTGTTATCATAATTTAGCTAGGCCGGCAATTCCAGACACGATCCCAAACATAACTACAAATAAGACTTGTTATTAGAATTTCATTCATTTGAATTCTAAAGTCTTGCTATCTATGTGCACGTGCACCTCGTGATCTGGCCATGCAATAGACACCATTTGTTTTCATTTCATTTTATGTTCTTCCATGGAGTTGGTTAATTTAGTACGATAAGATCCTACTAAATTAATCCTGTCTGAGAACACAATACATGTCCTTCGACAGTAAAAATTCCATACACCAGCACAAGGTAGCATTACTCCTACCAAATGTATTGCTGTTATCTACCAGGTGAATTCGAAGAGATAAAAAACTAAAACCTGAGAATCGAAACTCTGCTTCGGGTCGGGTGTGTCACTCACCATAAACAGTTCAATTTAACATGTGACTCGATTCTCCAAAGCAAAACCAAAAAAATATGGTCCTTACTCCTTGATGATTAAATGCATGCATGCAAAACAACAGCTGCATCGAAAGTGAACTAATACAAGTCTGGTAAAACAGCCCGGGAATGGTTCTGCTTTACATAGAACCTGTTTCCTTTGCCTTGTCAATTTCTCACCTCCATTATAATGTGGCGAAACAAAAATGATTGCAAAAATTCAGCCCCACCATACAACACATTGAGAGAACAATTCAATTTCTGTGTGCTTTCCAGATGATCATAGACTACATTTTCCGCAAAGCGAAATCCTTTCAAACGGTCCCCAAATGGATTCCACATTTGGCGCAATGATCGCTAATGACAAGAATTCAGACATGTTTCATATAGAATTAAATGAAGCAATATGTATTACCACGAGAAATTTCCTTATATTAGCATCTCTATGGAATTGTTTTTTTTTTTTTTTTTGCAACGCATGTAAAAAATGCTTCCAATTTGATGAAAGCTCACCTCCATGTACGTCAAATCTTGCTATTTACAGCTTTCAGGCTAATATTTCTAAATCTGTGGTATCGTTTACAGACCTAGCCATTAACCACGTTTTATATATTGAAGTTAAACATATTACAAAGCACTTCAAATTATCATCCATGGGATCAGAAAGCCTATGAAATTTAAAAAGAGAAAGGGAGAGATAAAAGCATAAGAAAACTAGGTACGCGTGTAATTAGAATATAATTCGCGTTAATTAAATTCGAATACTCGCTCACACCTCCAGTAAGATTGCAACAATTTTTCGTTAAAAAGAGAAAACCAAGCACACATATATGCAAAGTATAATTGGCATCGATTAAATTTAATCACGCAGAGCTTCGGTGAGATTGCAACAATCTTTTGTTACAGAGTAAAACGGATAAGCTACAATTTAAAACCTCGAGGATTCGGAATCAAGGAAGTCTATTAAAACAAGCATGATACGTTAAGGTCAGGTTTGTGTAAAGAATTAAGATTCAGACAGGATTTTCGATCTCTAGCACTCTTTAGAACTTAGTTATCACATGTGTCAAGGTACTGTTTGTGCAAGAATTTTTCAAGCTCTAGTATATTCAATACATTTTACAGCCGCCTGCCGTCCATCGAAGCCAGAAAGTAAAATTCACATACATTTAAGTATTCAAAGCATAATAACAATGTTGTTTATCATAACAGTTATATGCCATATGTAGTAGTTAGCGGAGTTCCCTACGAAAATTTGCAAACATTTTATACTTTGATAGATATAATCCAGAGTTTCTTCGTTTTTTCCCAACCAAATTTAACATATTGTTTTGGTTGGACCTGTCTGTAGTTCGTGGACTTGTATATCTAAGCAACAGGTTTAAAAGTGAGCTCACAGTCAAGTGATTATCGAAACTGATAGCAACTTAAAATTAGCAAACTAATTGCGAATTTTATGATCCATGGATCACCAAGCAAAGCCACAGCTTCCGATCATTAATTTTACAAAGGACGACCTTTGTCCTGGCTCAAGTTCTTGGCTCTTGACAAGCAATGAAGTCCGGCATGCATTTGAAGAGTATGGCTGTTTTGTAGCAGTTTACGATAAGATAAATATGCAGATGAACAAAGATGTTTTTCGGGCATCAAGAGAATTGTTTGACCTCCCATTAGAAACAAAGGTTAAGAATGTTTCGGATAACATTTACTATGGTTATCTTAAACTACCGATGATTCCTCTTTATGAAAGCCTAGGGATAAATAATGCAACAACTTCTGATGGAATTCAGAGTTTTAGCAGTATAATGTTCCCTTCTGGGAATGACCATTTCTGGTATAAACACAGAATGAAATAACTGTTTCCCTCCTCTTGTACCATTGTTAAAATTCGGCATTAATTTAATTTTTGTTTTGTTGAAATTGTAATACAGTAAAACCATGCATCTGCATGCAAATCGACTATCAGAACTAGAACAAATGGTGGCTCGGATGGTATTTGAAAGCTATGGTATCCAGAAACACTACGAGTCGTATCTTAAATCAATGACTTATCTTCTACGAATGATGAAATATAGGCTACCACAGAAGGATGAGAGTAGTATTGGTGCTCATGAACATACTGATAAGAGTTTCATAACAATACTTCACGAGGATCAAGTCGGTGGAATAGAAATAAAAACCAAGGCTAATGAATGGATTGCTATGAGAATTCCACCATACTGTTACTTAGTGATGGCTGGCGATGCATTGTTGGTAAGTCATCATCTTCCTTCCGCATGGCATATTAGTAGAAATACATTATTGCGATGTTTCGTTCTAGTACATATGATTCTCCGGCCCCTATGTAGCCTCGTCCCTGCTTATGAATCTGCAATTGAAGGGTAATAATTCAACAGCTCTAACTACATTATAAGTTTATTGAAAATTTATCGTACAAACACAGCACCGGATAAGATTAAATTTCGGTTTTTTTGTTGGAGCAGGCCTGGAGCAATGACAAAATACACTCTGCATTACATCAAGTGATCATCAGAGGTGAAAAAGAAAGATATTCACTGGGGCTATTTTCGTTCGTGAATGGAATAATACAAGCACCTGAAGAACTTGTCGACGAACAACACCCTCGACAGTATAAGCCATTTCATCATTATGATTTACTGGATTTCTATGCCAAGGATGATGACCATAAAACAGAGTGTACCATGATGGCTTATCGTCTTTGAAACTGGTTATTTGTATGTTATAGCTTATGTTTTTCTGCTTTATTTTCTATTAGTGTGACCTGCAATGTACATTCAGTATTCACTACAATTTTTCGCAGCTTATGCAAACACCGAAATTAATGGTTAAGTGACCAGTTATATTAATCAAAAAGTATAAAATTTCGCCCTGATATGAATATTTAGATTAATAATTTAACGGCGTAAAAAAGAACTTCAATAATTATAACTGTAAATAAACAAAACCGATTACTTTTTAAAATTTTATTTCATTCCATTTCATTACATTTTCCATTTTAATTCCAGTCATACATGTTACTCCCTCCGTTTCAAATTACATGTCCCATTTGACTTTTACGCGTATTTTAAGATGCATCGACTGCATAGCTACATTTATTATTTTTAAAATTTTCTTATTGTAAATAAAAATTTGAATCTTAAACTTTTATTCACAAAAAGAAAATTTAAAAAATAATAAAAAAAACTATGCAGTCAATGAACCTTAAAATACGCCTAAAAGTCAATTGGCACATGTAATTTGAAACGGAGGAGTATCTTCTTTGTTTATCGGTATCCGATTCCCATGTCCAGGGCACTTACGTGTTAGAAAAACAGCTAGTATAATAGCCACGTGGCACTTTCAGAACTAAGAATGCGACACGTGTCAGTCATGCATCTCCGGTGGGACCGATCATGTCATATATATTTGCAGAAATAAATCCAATACTCCATGCTAAGTAATGATTTAAGAAAATAGTCCTTACAGCTAAAAACAAGAAGGAAACCATTGTCTAGCTAGGAAGAAGAAAATGAAGGGAACTAAGTTCAAACCCTCGTTTGTATTGTGACTATTCAACCCGGTTAACGTGAATGAAAATGAGATTTTTTTTACATGTTTGACGTATCCACTTTGAACTTGGTCATATGGCTCATACTGTTGATGCTATAATACAATTTTTTTTTTAAAACCGAAGCAGGAAAAACCAGCACATAAAACTCTTGCTTCCAAACTCTGAATAAGGGCTTACGTACCTGTTTTTGTTTTTGTTCTTTTTTATATAGAGGGTTTCTTTAGCCCACTGTTGAAGGACTGTAAGTTTACAAGTGTAGTATGGCAAGTGCACCTTATTTGTTTCCATGGAACACGTTATGTATCTTGGTATGTTTGAAGTTGATTGTGTTGAGAAGTTTATTCTGAGGTGTTTGGTTCATGGTTATTGAGCCCGGTTAACGGGAATCAAAATCTCAATCTCATGCATTAGTGTTTGAATTAGTTATCAGAGAGTATGAAATGGTAACCTCATTCCTTCAAGGTAGGTAAATCATATCCTCCTCACTCCTTGATATTCCATATCATTCCCATACCCTTCTTTCCCCATTCCTGATTTCGATTCGATTCTTAACCACTATCCAAACGCCCCCTTTGTTCCTCCAATATTCATGGTAGCATTGAGTCTCATACGAAATCAACATTTAAAATTTTCATATTGCTGGTCTCGAATGTGCCAGAGACGCAGAGGAATCAAGCAGTCACTTTACACTACAAAAAAACAGGGCATAATGGAAGCATATAGAAAGCTTATTACAAGAATAATAGTTGTTGCATATCAATAATACAACATTCATTGAAGTATAAGTTCCCTTAGATCTTGATTGGATTTCCTAGTACAGCAGAATAATACTTGGCAAATCGTTCATATGGGCTATCTTGATCAGCTATAATAGTGAACTTCATATATTCAAGGTGATCGAAATCATCAAACAGCAAAGGGTGCTCAGCGTCGACTAGTTCTGCTGGTGTTTGTACCATGCCGTTCTTGTATGATTTTATCGTAATCGAGTATCTGACTTTGCTCCCGGCATGCATTACGACTCGATGGTATGGAGTATGGATTCTGCCATTGCTCCAAGCCTACGCCAAATATAGCAACTACTCATTATTTGTGCTACAGATGTAAATATGTAATGCGTGATCAAGATTACAAAATTTACCGTGTAAAACAGAGTCTATCAGCATGACAATGTAAATATTTTGTGGATAATAAAAAGTTGTTACCATCGCGGAAATTTAAATACTTGCACACTTATATGACAGTGATACATGTAGTCTCATCGTTCGATTCCAAATAATCAACCGAGAGAAGAGAAACCGAATAATTTTGTCTTTTAAAAACGGTGAGAAGAAACTACTGACTTCTCGGTTCAGCAATATCTTTCTCGTTCTTTTAATCCGGTTAAATGATAAGGGGTCGGTGTGTTTAACTAGCAAAAAGAAAAAAGGTCTCCGCTAAACAAAGTCTAATATTAAGTATCAAGTAGTAAACATGATTATGTTGTTATCTTTTCAAAAGTGGCAAAAAAATCAAACTGGCTCACCATGAAAGCATCACCAGCAATGATAACAAAAGAAGAAGGCTTGTTCTCAAAGCCAATCCATTCTCCGTTCTTTGTTTCCACTTCCAATCCGTTAACTTCGTTTTGCTGAAGTACAGTCAAAAAGGTCTTGTCTGTATGAACCTGGAGGCCTATATTCGACTCATTCAGATTAGGGCTTGTATATTTTGTCCCTCTTAACGTGTAACTATAAGAATCATCATCAAAATGAAAATCGCAACTTCTCAGTACTCCATAGCTCTGAAACACCATCCTCTTTATAAGCTGTTCTAGCTCCGATGCTTGCTTTGCGTATGACAACAGCGTTTTTCTAATAAATCAATTGAAATATAATTTTCGGGTGATTTAAAACAAGAAAAACATCGATTTCGAAAATATATATTCTGATAGCTAGAGTCAAGGATCACAGTCATGCACATACCTAAAATCATCATTTCCGGAAGGCCACATGAGATTAGTAAAAGTTTGAGTTCCTTCAGGTGTGTTCACTCCTTTAATACCTATACTTTCATACAGAGGAAACAGAGTATTCGGAGCAACATGGCCAAAGTATTTATTGCTGGAAAGGTTCTGAACTTTTGTTTCTGTAGGTAGAGAGAATAAATCTTTTAAACAAGTAACCATTGCGTTGCTAAGCTCCGAAGAAATTTGATCGTATATCGCAACGAAGCATCCGTATTCTTCAAGTGCATTTCGAACATCGTTACTCGTTGCAATCCAAGAACTTGAATCAGGCTTCAGATTTTCACTTGTCAGATGCAACGTTGGAAGGCAGGGCAGATGTTTACAAGCCATAACTTCGGTTAGATTTTATATAGAACTCAGTTGTTCTCGAGTTTTATTTGAGAGAGCAATCAAGAATGTGGATATATGCAAAGATTCAAGCATGTGCAGTGAAACAAACAATGCATTTCCCGCATCTGTACGTACATCACAAAGGGAACTTTAAAAGAATGAAACAAGGTTGAAAGGCCTGCATGCAAACGAACAAACTCAAGAGGTTCAACTATTTTATTATTGTTAGAATATAATATAAGATCCCACGGCAATTCTCTACCACCCTAAGGAATTATTTCTATTATGGTATCAGGGCAATTCTCAAAATTTATTAAGGATACCAAAGGCAAAGTTATGCCCCAAAGATGGACCGCCCATCAACCACTCTTCGACTCAAAAATGGGCTCTCGAGTGAGGGGAGTGCTAAAATATAATATAATATCCTGGAAATGACCATTTTTTACCACCTTGAGGAATTATTTCTATTAATTATATTTCTCCCCTAAGAGCACCTCGAAGAGAATTTTAAGAGCACCTCGAAGAGAATTTATATGAGGGTAAAATTTGAGCTCCAATAATATTTTAGAACATTTTCAAGAGACTAGCCAAGTGACCCTTAAATTTAAAATATAAGGAAATTGATATAAAATGTCCCTTAAAATTTTGACATATTTCTCTCCTTTTTTAGGGAACTTGTCTAGTCCTTTATTTCATTTATGAATAAAATATTCATTTCTCTCCATTTATAATCCTCTTTTTCCTCTCTTTCCCTCTTTAAATATTAAAATAACAATAAGGAATTGGAGTTGTCTATTCTTATAATGTCCAAAATAACTAGAACTCTATTTATTTATTATATTTATAAGAAATGCACTAAGAGTCTATTGGAGATGCTCTTAGCGGTTTCTTATTCCACTAAAATCCTTCATCCATTACTTACAATGTAGTTGATAAAGACAATGATGGAGAGATAGTGGTTGTTGTTCCCTTAATATATGCTAGTAGTAAACATGAACTTCAGCCCCTCAAACATTTCAAAATACATGTCCATATATCAAACAAAACAAAATCGGAGTATGTAGATTTTTCTAGACTCTTGTGTCTTTCCGGATCTTACGATGAAGAAGGAGATTAGTAGAGGCCATATTTCTGGAGGCTTATATGTGTTTGATGAGACTAGTTCCCAATTTATAGCGTGTTTTGGAGTTGTTTCACCTCTTTAAATTCATTCTTGTTTGGGTCATCCTACTCTTACTAGTTTTAAGAAATTAGTACACTCCCTTCATTATTTAGAGAGTTTAGACTGTGAGTCATGTCATTCTGGAAAACACCATCGTGTATCTTACCTTCTTCGTGTCAATAAATGGTCTGAACACCATTTTGAGTTGGTCTATAGTGATGTTTGAGGACCTTGTCCCATTGAGTCGAAACTTGATTTTCATTATTTCGTAATTTTGGGATGATTACTCTCGTGTTACGTGGTTGTATTTGGTGAAATCTAGATATGAACTATTTTCCATCTTTGTTAGCTTTGTCACTTAAATACATACTTAGTTTGGTATAACTTTGAAAACACTTCGGAGTGGTAATGCTAAAGAATATTTTTCAGCTTCTTTCTCTAGTTTTATGCAGCAACATGGTATTATTCACGAATCTTCTTTTGTTGATACACCATAACAAAATGGTGTAGTTGAACGCAAGAATCAACATCTTTTAGAAGTATCACGCACTTTATTATTTTAGATGCATTTCTCTAAACTTTTTTGGGCTGATGCTATCCCTACTGCTTGTTATTATTAACCATATGCCGTCTTCTGTTCGTAATGGTTCTATTCCATATTCAGTATTTTTTCCATCCTATGTTTTATTTACTGTGTCACCTCGTATATTTGGATGTGTTTATTTTGTTCGTGATCATCGTCCAGGTCACTCTAAACTAGTCCATAAAGTTTTGAAGTGTTTATTTGTTGGCTATTCTCGCACACAAAAGGGATATCGATGTTTTTCTCCAGATCTTAACAAATATCTAGTAAATTATGATGTTGGCTTCTTTGAGAATACTCCATTTGTATCTGTTCCCTGTGATGCATCTGAGATGGATACAGAATTGCCCACACATATCATCACCACTAAAACAACAACAGCTCTAGAACCTCCACCCCAGTCTACCCCTGAAATTCAAAATGTCTATAGTAGGCGTTCTCGAATTAATGATTCCTCAAAAAATACTGTGCCTCCTTCCACTTCGTCGGCAAATCCGCATAATTTTTCAGACCTAGATCTTCCTATTATATTGCGTAAAGGTATGCGTTCTTGTACACAACACCTTATTTCAGCCTCTATCTCTTACACAGTCATATCTTATAAATATTCAGATATCATTTCTAGTATAGATGCTTATCCTCTTTCTAAGACAGTTAAAGAAGCTCAGGCAAATCCTGGTTGAAGAAAGGCTATGTTTGAGGAATTAGAGGCACTTGTGAAAAATGTTACTTGAGAATTGGTTTATCCCCCTGTTGATGCTACTGTTATGGGGTGTAAATAGTTTTTGCCATGAAATTGCAACCTGATGGCTCATTGGCTAGACTCAAAGCTTGCCTTGTAGCTAGATAATATGTTCAAGTATATGGAGTTGACTACTGTAATATATTTTCTCTAGTGACTAAAATATCTTCTATTCGCTTATTGATTCCTTTAGCAGCTTCTTATCACCGGTCTTTTGCATCAGCTTGATGTTAAAAATGCCTTTTTACATGGTAACCTTCACGAGATGGTCTATATACAGTAACCACCAAAGTTTATTGTTTGGGGGGAGCATGGTATAGTTTGTAAACTAAAGAAGACTATTTATGGCCTCCAACAGTCATCTCAAGAATGGTTTGGAAAGATTTCTGCAGTATTGATAGAATCTGGAATGAGAAAGTACATCTATGATCTTTCTATGTTTTATTATTGTTTATGTTGATGATATTGGTATAACTGAGGATGACAAGGAAGGAATTCAAGCTCTCAAGTCATTTTTAATGACTAAATTTGATACTAACGATTTGGGAAAATTACAGTGGCACAATCAAAGAAAGGTATTATTTTATCACAGCGAAAGTATGTCTAGGATTTGTTGGAAGAAACAGGATTATTAGGAGCAAAACCAGCTCATTCACCCATAGATGGTAGTCAACAATTAACAGATCAAGATGGTGATTTATTTGAGGATCATAAAAGATATTGAAGATTAGTTGGCAAACTCAACTACCTTACCATCACTCGACCAGACATAACTTTTTCCGTGAGTGTTGTCAGCCAATTCCTCTAATCTCCCTAAGTACCACACTGGTAAGCGGTCATTCGAATATTAAAATACCTTAAGGATGCTATTGGGAGATGTTTACTATTTTGTGATCATGATTGGGGGTGAGCAAAACCGAACCAAAATCGAAAATCCAAACCAAACCGTGCTAATTTTGTTCGGTTCGGTCCTAATTTTTTTAGAAATTCAGTATATTCGGTCCGGACCGAATATACCGAAATATAAATCGGTTCGGTCCATTTTTTTAAATATTTCGGTCCGGACCGAATAGACCGAATAATCTGAATAATAAATATTATAAGTTTTATATTATACATTTTACATATATCTTAAAAATATAATTATAATTATAATTTTTAATTTTTAATTATATTTATACACTCTTAGAGCTCTCTATGTCACATCACTTTAATTATATTTTAATTTTATAAATTCTGGTTTTATTTTTGATAATGATAAAAAAATTCGGCTCGTTCGGTTCAAAACCGGACTGAACCAAATTATTTCGGTTCGGTCCATAATACAACTTCAGTTCGGTTCGGAAAAAAGTAACATTTTGGTTTTCGGTCTATTCAGTTCGGTCCGGTTTTGGGCCGAACCAACTGAATGCTCAGCCATAATCATGGACATATGAAATTGTTGGCATATTCTGATGCTGATTTTGCAGTTGAGCGATTTACCATGTGATATTGTGTATTTTTTGGAGGCAATTTAGTTTCATGAAAAAGCAAGAAGCAACAAGTTGGTTTAAGATCTAGTGCAGAGTCCGAATATAGAGTCATGGCAGACACGTGTTGCGAGCTTGAATGGCATAAACATTTATTAACCGAGTTGGGTTTTGAGAACTTAGTTCCGATGACCCTTTGTTGTGACAATTAAGCTGCTCGGTACATGCAGCTAATTCAGCTATCCACGAACGAACGAAACATATTGAACGGGAATGTCAGTATATTGCAGCTAATTCAGTTTTCCCGCCATAATATCTGTAATTCCCTGATATTTAGACTTTCCCTATATAACTCACATATGTAAGCTATATATGTCGCTCTTGTATTTGCTTTCGGGATGTAATAAGATGATTACTCTGTATTACGTCTACACATGTCCTAACTTTTATTTTATGATAAAATAATAAAGCACTCACTATTCTCTCTCTACTACATAGTGTATGAAAGTTATTTTTATTAATAGAATATGAAATAAGGAATGAGTATGAGGAACATTGATGGAATATCCTTGCCATCATTTATAGGAGAAGCTTAAAAACAAACATCTAGCAAGGTTGGTAGGTAGTTTATAAATGGAGTTGTTTAGACTATAGGACTTTGAGAGTTGAAAGATGATCGTGTTTGAGTGATTTTTGGTTAATAAAATCTATTTGCCAAAAAAAGAAATTGTACTTGTAGTTTCAATCATTATCACTTTTAGGAATTTAGACTGTATTTGACATGACTGTAAAAAATTGGTGCAATGTAAAAAAAAAGGTGAAAAGTAATATTAAAAAAATTAGATAACTGTTTGCTAAATTTTAGAATGGTGCATTTCTTGAGATAGATATAAAAAGTTATGTTTTAAGTTTATATCTAAAAATACAATAATCCAGAATATCATAAACATTTATTTATATTTTATACATCGTCTCCTGCATAGTAAAAAAAAGAATTAGAAAAACTAAGAGAAGTTTACAAACCCGTCTTCGAAATTCATATCAACCAAGAGAATGTTATAAGTGTGCTATATTAATATCATAAACTTTAATAAGCTACAAAATGATGTTGCTAAGTGTGTAAGTCGCTACTTTAAGGCACAAATTTTTCTAATTTGAATTAGAATGCAAAAATTTCTACTATATCAAAACTTTCCTAGAAATGGGAAGGAGGGGAGCAAATGATATAGGTTAAAATATTATGCTAAAGATAATTCATAATTCTATGTGATAAACTTAACTTATGATACAACAACCGGTAACAATTAGATCGGGCTAGAAATACTTCACTAAAGCCCGGTGAAAAACTATCACTCAGCAAGAGAGCCCGATTAGATGACTCAGAAATTTCTACATAGCAAGAAGAGTCCTAGAAGCTTATGTAGTGGTTATTACCATGCAATCAATCCCGGTTGATCTAGTAAGTCCAATCCAGCCGAGAAGGATCTAAAAAGTAAAAAGAGTAATCTCCAAGCTATTTAATTTTATAAGATACTTAATTGCACAAGGAAGGAGGCTACCTCCTCCCTGTGACCAAAATTCACACGAATTCTTCCATCTTGGGCCTATAAATAGAAAAGATTACACCTCTCAAAAGAACTACATATAATACACACAAACTTAATTCTCTTACACATACACAGTTTACAATAAAGATAAAAAATGACATGACACCGTCATTACATCCACCTTGTATTAAAATTTCGAGGGCTACCTTTTTTGTTTTCAGGCCCTGAATCTCTCCCTCATTCTCATTGAACGTGTGGCTTCATCACCCGTACAGTGTCACCAAGCTATTGTTGTCCCGATTCTTTTAAAACTTGTAGCCTACCGCGATCACTCAACCAACGGTTAAGTCAAATGAGGTGTTGCATAAAAAGGGCGGGGGGTTTGAATGTAACAACTTTTAATCTCAAATCTATAAAATTTATCGATCAAGTAGGCTAAAGATTCAACACTAACAATTGGTGGAAATTGCAGACTAAGAGCAGTATTTAAAAATGACACGAGTTCAAAAAATAAATAGTTTTATTTATTTTGTAAGTGTTGCTACAAAAACCTGAAAAAGTATTTCTAGCTGCAAGAGTTTTGACTTCTTATTTACAAGTAATTTTGCAAAAATCTACTTAACTCACAAGTGAAAGATGCTCAGCATATATACTAACATGATTGTAGCTTTTAGTAGATATTTTCACATTTGAATTTTTCTAAAATGTATCTAAAACAAAAGATAGGAAAATATAAAAGCAATTCTAGATACATTCAGTTTGTAGCCTATACACTCTAACTGATAAAGATTTTACAGGTATATCTTGGATTTATAAGCCTTGTATTGTTTCTCTCTCAATTTCAGGTCGTAGTCTTGCAGATGATAAGATATCCATATGATATTTGCACCTATTGCATAAACATTTATCACCATTTGACTTGAAGGATCTTTTAAACACTTCCATTTGTGAAAGTATCTTCAACTTCGTCAAGTTTGCTGTTGTGCTAGTATGCTGTTAATACTCCGCAAACCATACTATCGCCTTAGAAAAGATACTGTCTCATGCTGCGCCAAACTTTTCGTCAAGCTTCATGGAGTTTACTGTCAGTCATGAAACTTTGATGTCTTCTTGTAATCTTGCTGTTATGTAGAAACTTGCTGTCTGATTACAGTGTGGCTAGAATTTACTATCGAACTTCTATTTCCCTTGAGGTATAAACAAATAACTCGAACTTCTATCAAGACATACTTATTCGTAGACAATAATTTCTAAACTTATTGTCACTATAGATTACAAAAAAAAATACTTTGGTTGTGACAATATATTTCACTTAGTCATTTCCAAACTGAGCTTAAATTATCAGACAATCACCAATAATCTTAAACAAACCAATAGCAACACCTAATAATAGTTAAAGAGTCTTGTCCCAAATTGTTCTAACAAGGTACACAATACATATTAATTACTCGAGGTTTACCAATCCTATTTTTTGTGCAACAGTATATGTATACAGAAATTATAGATCTATAATTGCACCATTTTTCATAGGATTATCTTTCAGATATGTTTTTTGGGTGCACCACAATTCCATTTTTTTTGTCGGTTGTTTTGTAGAACTTGGAGGCTTCATAATTTGATGGCGAATTTTGTCGAATCGATCTTGAGTATCATTTATTTATTAGATCTATAATAGTTTCCTAGATTTAATACATGTTTATTTATTATATTTATCTGTAAATTACACATGCAATTTGTTTAACAATCTTTCTTTGTAACAAATTTTTGATTGAATCGATTTCATTATCGTGATTCGTCCCATGTGCTTAAAGTGAGGCAGTCGATCAATTCAAATACTTTGTTAGATTTTTCGATATTTTACTAATTTCATTTTGAGTGCTTTACCAGATAACACAACAGGCCAGACTAAAACAAAGATGTAAATATCTCATAAAACGTTAACAAATCACGACTAACCAAACCTATATACTGTATATTATTTTTCTAATAAGAAGGTGTCACCAACCCATAGGTTTTATAAGATAAGACCTATAACATGATTTATCTTCATCACGAGCAGCGTCACAAATTATTTTATATTCTTAACCATTAATCGAACCACGAAGAGTACGAGTCATCATGAATGATCATTCACAACGAGAACCTCTAACCCAAGAAACAACGGACACCTACAATTCACGAATGGTATGAAACCCTTTCACAACATATTGTTGGTGGAGAAGGAAATTGACCTCACAACCTTTTGGTTATAAATATATATGTTTGTTTTTTTGAATATAACTGATAAGTTAATAAGTAATATCCATTATGGGGTAAATTTCGTAATAAATGTAATTCAAACTTATGATCATCCACAATTAGCCCTTACAACGCAACTATCCCATTACAGGATCAACTTGATATTGTTATTATTATTATTATTGTTGCTGCTGTTGTTGTTGTTAGCCTACATGTTTAAGACTTTGCTTTATTATGTTTCGAATCTTTATTTATTATTAGTCTGCTAAAATTTATATCTCAGTATATATACGGTATATATAGGCATGTCATTATACACTTTTCTTAAAAATAATATTATTATTATTTTTGGTAATTCATATAATCTTTGTAATTTATATCGTTTTAAAATTATTGTCTTGCATCATCTCATCAGACTCGAGTATATTTTTTCAATGCTTAATATTAATCATTTTAATAATAAAATTATACATCAAAATCCACGTGGCACACATTTACAAAAAATATTTATATTTTATATTTTACTTTTAAGTTATATAATATTAATAAATACATACTTAGTTTTTAGTTTCGGATAGGAAGACTATGTGTTCAATAGTATCCTCCTAACAAAAATAAAATAAAATAATATAACATGATAGTCGTTAACATCGAACTACCTTGTCAAATTCAAATATATATATTCCTTGAGACCTATTTATATCTTATTTTTATTAAGGTCCGGATTTGATTTTACAGAGATTTTTTAAAATAAATACTCATTTATTAAAAAAATATTCATTCTTTCTATGCTTAACATTAATCTTTTTAATAATTTTGAGTATGCATAAAATATAGACACGATAGATACAGAGATACGATACACCCGGCGGAGGATGTAGTTGTAGTTGCAGTAGTATCAAGAGGAAAGCCCCGCCCCACACAATAGTACTTGCACTTCTGTTGTGTATCCAATTCCTATCTATCTTCCGTATCACAATTCACACGAGTGAGAGAGTGTGTGTGTATTTCTCAGATGAACCCTAGAGATAATTCAACTACAATCTCTCCTGTTTCTCCGAATCATTTGAAGTCCGATTCAATCAATCACTCCATGGAATATCAGGTTCATATATTCCTTCAATTCATTCATTTTCACTTCTTTTTAGCTTTCTTTTTATTGGTTTTATTGTCTAATTTGTTGCTAATTAGGTTTCAATTCGTTCAATTCTCTCTCTCTCTCTCTCTCTGGCGCTCTCTTTATATATCTGTCTCTCTCCGTTACTCTCTCTTTCTCTAATCTCTCTCCCTCTCTCTCTCTCTCTCTGTATATATATATATATCTATATCTCTCCTCTCTAATATATGTGTGTAAAGATGAATATATACAGAAAATGTGTAAATATAAAGATGTGATTTTCTTGTTTGAGTTGAATTGAATTTAAGTTTTGTTAAGCTCTATTTAGGTGTTTTGTTTGTGTAATTGATTGTTAATTTTTTTTCTTTTGAAAATTTGTTTTGTTACGTGGGTGTTCTAGTTTACTGATTCTAGGATTTGTATATGTATCTGTCTGTGTTTATGTGTAAAGATGCATATTTTATGATTTCTGGTAATTGAAGAAGGGGCTAGGTGTGTTGTAATTTTTCGTATAGTTAGTCATTCAATATCAGGTCTAATTTTTATCAATTGATTACTTCGAGTTTTGTTTAGCTCTTTTTAGGTGTTCTATTTGTCTAATTGAATGTGAATTTTCTGGTTTTTAGGTTTCAATTGTGTATTAATTCACTAATTCCAGGGTTTGTTTTCTGTTTTTCTGATATAAATACAAAGATGTGTATGTATAGATGTAAATTTTATGGTTTTTGGTAATTGTAGGAGATACTAGTTGCTCTAATTTTAGGGTCAAGATTTGTTATTCTATTTTATCTTTGATAATTTATCGGGGCGGAATGGTGTTATGGTTGAATGTGGAATTGATGTAATTTTATTTACGGAACTGAAATTTGTGAATCGGGGTTTTACGTGGAGAATCGCAAAGGCAATAGGGATTGTGTTTATCCATTAGTAAATTTGTAGGTTGTGTTGCGTTTTTATTAAGGTTTTTAGTAATTAGCCTTTTGATTTTGCTGCTGTGTCATGTTCTAGATTACCTATTCTTGGTTTTTGTGTTTTTTAATAGGACAGTGGAAGAATTTGACTAACTGCTGAGCAAGATGTAATTTTTATGATTTTGGCACTTATTTTTGTGATGTGGGTTGAGCTTTATTGCTCTGAATGTAGGTTCCAGATGTCGTTTTTTTGTTTTTAAAAGTAATCTTCCTTAGGCGGGAATCAGACTGGTGTTGGTTTGTTGATATTACTGAATTTTAGATTGATGTAATTTATGTTCTGAACTAGAAGCTGAGATTGAGTGTTTACAGGAAAATTACATAAAAGAAGAAAAGAAAAGGAACAAAACATTAGGATCTACCCCATTTATGCCTATTACTTGATTGTTTTGTGTTTTAACACCTTTCTTCGATATTCGTTTTTAGCTTGATACGAAAGTGCTTCAATTTCAAAATCTAAAGCTTGTCCAGAAGTTAGAAGCTCAAAAAGCCGAGTGTATTGCCCTTGAGAACAAATTCAGTCAGCTGAGGGATAAACAATTACCTTACAATAATACATTGAAAGTGGTTCATAAGGCTTGGGAGGAGGTATCTTGCTCTCTGTCTCTCTCCAGCTCATTATTGGTTTTTATTTCTTGTAGTAAGTTGTAGTGGTGAATTTTGATTTTATGGATATTTTGCTCATTAGGTCGTCATTGATTTAGAGTCAAGTTCCAAGCGTGTCAAGAACTGTGCAGGAATACATGAAGATGCTGGAAATGTATTTAATGAAGGAGGTGAGTTCTATTTTATATTTATTTCTCTTCTCAAGACTTGTATCTTTGCTAATCATCTTTGCCTAAATTTGAAGCCTTTTCTATACTATATTATTATAAGCAAAATATGGTTTCGTTTGGTTGGTTGGTTAACACCTTCCAAAAAAATTATTAATGCTTTCCAAAATAAATTATAAATAAAATAAATTCCATAAAATTTGTATTTAAAAATAAGTCATTAATTCTACAACACTGGTTAACCCCTTCCAAAAAAAATTACTAATGCTTTCCAAAATAAATTATAAATAAAATAAATCCCATAAAATCTATATTTAAAAATAAGTCATTAATTCTACAACGCACTCAAGTCTTTTAGCCCAACCATGCTAC
>PHNY01261741.1:2162-13035 GCA_003724115.2 Anethum foeniculum
TTCTTCTCGGTCTTGAAGTAATCATCAGCAGCTTCGAATGTACTACCAGATTTCCTTGTCTGAAAAGCATATTTCTCTCGTGCTTCTCCCCCTATGAGAGACAACTCCTCCCCTTAAGGAAAACAGCTTACCCCCTTATGAAGAATAGAGGTGAACCAATACCACTTCTTCTTATCACTAGAAAATCACATTTGTTTACCACTTCTCCCCCTCAATAGGACATCCGTAGTATACAACAATGGTGTGGTTGTACATTGCTTTACCTTTGCTTTTTCTTGCTAACTTCTCCCCCCTTAGTTGAGGAATCCTTCATTATCACATGTTTAACACATTCAAGCCTTTTGTCTCCCACTTAGTTGAAAATAAAAGAAGAGATGTATTCTTTTGTCTTAAGGAATTCTCATATTGGACTTGTTAGAAAAGAAGTAGCAAGATGTAGTCTGAACAACTGTGCCCTTTAGATACTACAACAATGGCTTCACTGTCGATCATCCTGTTAACCAAATTTCACGACATCCTTATACCTCCCAACTGTTAGATCACAATTGTTAGGCCCCGACTTTTAGATTATAATCTGTAGATGTTAGATCCTTAAAATTGTTAGGTCCCAACATAAACAGATTTGAGTCTTTGAAGAACAGAGTTGGGTCCCCAAAATCATATCTCGAAGAATAGAACATTACGAAACATGTTTAGGGAAATGGAATGGGATTTGGTGTTTCTCTTTCTTCCTCACTGTGAGTGTGTGATTCTGTTTCGTGTACCTCACATGTGTTTCACTCCTCTCTCTACTCGTGTTTACACTTATTCTCACAAGTGTATCACTCCTCTCATAGCTCCAAAATCCAGCTGTACCTGCAAGGAAAATCACCTTAGCCATCCTTAAGGAGGTTTTCGTTTTATTATTGAGGCTATTTAATTTGATATTTAAATATAAGTAAGATATGTTTATTATTTTCATTAGCACTTGTGTTTCAAACTTTATTTTACATATTAAGATAGTTTTGTCACTATTTGTTTTGTTAAGGCTTTAAGGGTGTGTTTGGAATTGCTGTTGCAGACAGCAACAACAGTTTTTTGCTGAAAAACAGCTAAAATACTGTTTGGTAAAATTTAAAAGCTGCTTTTCTGAAAAGTGGTTTTGGCCTAAAAGCTGCTGTGCAAGTCCCCCCATGCTTTTGGAAAAAGCTGATTTTCAGCTTTTGCGGGAAACAAATGCTGATTTCACCATCAAACCTCACCAAAAGCATTAATTCATTTAATTTTTTACATCAAAACATAAGCATATCAAAAATATTACCAAACAGTCATCTAATTTTTAAAACAGCACTTTTTCCACCAGCACTTTTTCTAAACGCATATCAATTTTTAACAGCACTCCCAAACAGAGCCTAAGTGTATGTTATTGTTTGATTGGTTTTATGATTTCAGAATGTTTGATTAATTTTATGATTTTAGATCGCAGTCCTTTGTTTGGAAAGAACAGAAGATGCTATAGATCAGTTAGTTTTAGAGTTGATTGGTTTTATGATTTTAGAACGTAGCCTTTTAATCCAGGAAGAATGGAGGATGTTATTGATCAATTAATTTTAGAGGTTCGTTTCATTGTTGAGGCTATTTAATATAAAAGGTATTTGATATTTAAATTTAAGTAATTTATGTATGTTACTTTCATTAGCACTTGTGTTTCAAACTTTATTTTGAATATTATGATAGTTTTGTCACTACTTATTAAGTGTATGTTATTGTTTGATTATTTTTATAATTTTGGAATGCTTGATTAATTTTATGATTTTAGAAGAGCGGAGGATGCTATGGATCACCAAGAAGAACGGAGGATGCTATGGATCGGTTAGTTTTAGAGGTTCGTTTCATTATTGAGGCTATTTAATTATAAAAGGTATTTGATATTTATATTTAAGTAATTTATGTTTGTTATTTTATATTAAATATAGTCGAAAATATATTAAAAAACTGTTGTATCGTTATACTTAATAATTTTTTTAAAAAATATTACTATATTGCCGCCGCGAAGCGCGGCTTATTGTCCTAGTTTATTATATGATACAAAAATATATTAATAAACTTTTTAATAGAAATTAATCTTTAATATATCTAATTCTGATCCGAATATTCCCTGATTAATCCGAGTACTGGTAACTCGGTAAGCACACCGAGTCAACTCGAGTTCGGAATTTTACAACACCACCATTTAAAGATGCAGTAACAGCGAGAACAACTAATGACAACAGTTATTCATTTTTTGAAAGGGGAAATGACAACTATTATTATTATTTATAGTAGTAATATTAATTGGGGCGTGGTCCTTGGCAACTGTTTACGAGGACGAAAATACTCAAACGATCTATCAGCTCTTGGATCATTATCTGAATGACCAAGATTAGAAGTAATGTTTACTAGGTACTGCGGCATTGTACGTGTAAGTTTTTTGGGTACGGTGTGTGTATAAGTGTTTTTTGGTGTATAACTGAAAATTTTAAATGTATTTTTATAATTAAATTATAAACTTATTTTGAAAATCTAAAAATTTGAATTTTATCATATTATATCTTTTACATTATATTATATTTAAAATGCTATATTATATTTTATTTACAAAACCATTTGTAAAATTAAAAAACAAAGTATTTGTATTATGTACCATAACAAAATATTAGAAGGTAATGTAATAATAATTTAGAAATATACAAAATTTACGGCAAGAATATCCAAATTTTAAAGTTTAAATTGTAAATAATAATTAAAACAACCACATCCAAACTCTTTGTTTTCAAACTTAAGCTCCAGACCCCACAACTGACTAAAGAAAATTCAGGTCCACTTTTGTTTTATTATATATTACCAGCAATTCAAAAAAATTCAAAACTTTCAATTTTTTTTGTTTTTTAGTTTAGATTTTGTTAGCTGAGTTTTGAATTTTAGTAATGAAATAAAAAAAATTGGTGTGTTAATTTTTGTCTTGTTGGGTGTGGAATAATTTTATTTTTCTATTTTAACTCTTTATCATTATATCCCAGTTTAAATTAATTAATACTTGAAATTTGTATTTTGTGATATATAATTATAAAAGAATATAATAGTACTTTAAATGTATTAGAAAATTATAGATATATAATTTTTGATTTATGTCAGAAAATATAAATGCTTTTGTTTTTTTTGTTTTATTAATGATTTTGTAATACTTAACTTAAAAATAATATACTATAATATTCTAAATATAATATAATTTAAAATGATATAATATGATAAAATTTAAATTTGTAGATTTTCAAAATAAGTTTATAATTTAATTTATAAATATACATTTAAAATTTTAATTTATACACCAAAACACACCTATAAACACAGGAGTACAGGACCGCCGTACTAAAAGAACTTACATATACGGCCGACAAATACAAGCGGTAACTAGGGCCCGTTTGGCAAATCTTATTTGTCAGAAATAAGTTACTTATTTCTGAAAAAAGTACATCATTTTTTCTGAAATAAGTTACTTATTTTCTGTAAGTTTTTGTATATAAGAAATATTTAATCATTCTTAAATATTTAATTTAAAAAATTAATATATAAATGTGAAAATTTTTTCCGAAATAAGTTGATAAGTTCATAAGAACTTATATGCCAAACATGCCAGTAAACCTAACTTCTAATCTTGATTGTTCAGATAATGATTCAAGGGCTGAAAGATAGTTTTTTACATATTTGCTAACTATTTGCGAGGGACCATACCCCATATTAATATTTTTTATATTTGAAAAGAAGATGATTTGACAAAGTACAGGCATCGTGAATCACATTTAAGTTGAACAGGTTGATACTTAAGAAGGAAAAAAGAAAAAAAGGTTAAGCAGCTTTATATGTTTTTGGTTCGGCCCAAGGCTTGAAAAACAGTTTAAAAGAATACGGGCTTAAATAACTAATGGGCCTAAAAAGTTAAGGAGTCAATAGTGTTTTGGGCTGGGCCATCTAAGAATGGACTAAGGTATAATGCGATATACAACTTCCTTTTGTACAGAACAGAAAAAATAATATATTTCTGCCTAAAAGTTTTACAAAATACAATAAAAATGTAAATTTTGAATACACGTATCGGCCAATTTTTTCCTCGAATATACGTCCCTATCAGATTTAATATACCCAGATATTTTATGGCGTGTTTGAACGTCCTAAATCGGCTTTGAGATAGATCAGGGAAATCTATTCAATTTCAGTACATTATGGTATGTCATTTTCACAAAGACTAAATAATGGACAAAAATAAATGAATATGAAATTTTTTCTTAAACTTTTCAAATGATTTTCCATGATACGTGATGAGTTTTAATTTGACGCTTATGTGTATACGCGAGGGTCTTATAATATTATTAATAAATTATTAGCTACATACTTGACAAATCAGTATTTAGAAAAGAATTTTAGGAATAAATTTGGTGTTTTTAAAATTTTCATCAAATAAATAATGAGAGGTGAAATTTTTATTTTGATCCAGAAACATCTTTAAGTTGACTCCTGATAAAGTGAGCACATTTAAATATGTTATTGACTCTTCGGTAAAGCAAATAATTGATATTGTAGCCGTGAGAATGTTTTGATTTTATATATCAAATAGTGAAATTTAGTCATATAATCTAATTATAAATCTTTTTATTCAAACCTAGTTATTTGGTGCCCAAATGAGCCACCGTTCTTTTAGGATTCCATCTTTTGCGTGTGTTCAATGTTATATCCACCAGCCAATTTGCTTTTTTTTTTCTTTTTTTTTTTTAACTTGTATCCAATATGGTGTTTTATTCCTTTACAAAAGTAGAATTAATCTTTAAAATATTAAATATTATATTATATTCGAGATTTATGAGTTTTGACTATTTTGGTTCTTCTATGTTTAAAATTTTCAACTCAAAGAACATTGTCCTTTTAATTAATTTAATAGAGTTGACATATAATATAATCATTATGCAATCCACCGACTATATTATACTTATATTTTTTTTTCTGTCCGAGTAAATAAATTAATAATATTACAAACATTTCACTGAAATTTCAATTAATTTCCGTCGATCGTTAATCATCCCCTTTAATTTCCCGTTAAGAAGAAATGTAATTTTAAAACTCTTCTTTTACTTCCGGAGCAAAAAAAAAAGATGAAAAAACAAAACTGTTCATAGATACACAATCAACGGTCCTTAAAAAATTAATGAGAGGGTAATTTGATCTTTTTACACTTTTACCCTCAGTATAAAAATAGGATGTCTGAAAATAACATTTTTTTGTAAGATATTTGGCATCAAACGACTTTTACACTTTTAACATTTCTTGTAAGATATTTGGCATCAAACGAGTTGTAGTAAAATTTAAATTTTTGAAAGCCTAATTTCCATTATCGAGAATTGGAAAATAATATTTAATCCAAATACTCTTCTTAAATTATGCTAAACATACAAGGATTTAGATGGGCAGTACAAAAGAAGATGAAAATGAAAGAAAAAGAAAGGCAGCATTTATTCAGCAGCATCCTGATCAGTTCTCTCCCTATAATTTCACTGATTAGGATAGGAACGTTTACAACAATGCTAGGCCATCTTTCACAGGAATATTTGGAATACTAGTTTGTATTTGTGTGAATTGTAGTTCTATTGAAATTTTAGTGCAGTTAGTGCATGTATACAAACGATTAAAATTTAAAGGAAAAACAATATTTTCACTTTGTATAATATCATATATTGTTTGTGCAATTGTTCGAATTTGTGAAGAAAATATGAGAGCGAAGTAGATTTAGGTAAAGTCTCCAATAAGTTAGAAATTCAAGTGTAAGGTGTATTCTGCTGTGTACGTTAATACATTTTTCTTTTTGAGTATAAGATTTTAATATAATAAAGAAGTTGATAGATTTTAATGGATAAACGAAGTCCATCAATAATTTGCAGAAACACTCTCTTCAAAATACATCAGCATGACCGACTTTGCAATACCTACAAAATTTATATATCAGGCCACATAGGTATTACGAACTAAACTATTGACTTCTTCCCGTAAAATTTATGTGTTGAAGAGAAATCGAACCTTTTTTATCTTGTGAAACTCATTATAAAGTAAAAACACTTAAATTAAGATTCACACATTTATGTATTGGTGGGAAATCAAATCTTCTTTATCTAGTGAAACTCATTACAAGGTAAAGACACTTAAATTAGAATTCACACATTTATACTTTGATAAAAAATTAAGCGGAATTTATATAGCAATCTATATTATTACCAATTTGAATTAGCTTCTTGTTAGTCATTATCAAATGAAGCAACAACACCGCATGAAGTCCAAAATAATATGTTTTACATATAAAATATCTACTTCAACCAAAACACAAAAGTTACTTAAAACAAGCATATTAGTGTGTATCTAGTGAGTTCAACCTATACAAATTGTTTGGTAATTAAGTATAGTTAGAATACATGAATTGCACCATGATGTGTGTTTGACAAAGAAAGGGATGACAATTCATCCAATTAAAATTGCAAAAATTGTGTTAACCACCTAATTAAAGGTTGTGCTTAGCCACATCAATATCCAATTCTCATCAATAAAAAGAATAAAACCTACTTTTTCCATAGGCCTCAAATATTCACCCCTACCTTTGATTTTTCTTTTCTTTTGACAAAAATCAAAGTATATTATTATACACAGGGACAATCCAAATGTAGCCATCACCACGTAGTCTTAACATCTATGTTTGGTGTATATTGCAAAAGCCCAATTTGGCTTTCCACCTCACTTGTATCAAAATCAACAAAACACAAACAAGTGAATTGAAATGAAATGAAATGATTCTTACTACTTTTTTTCTCATTCTTCATCAACGAAAGATAGAGAGAGAAGACTTTTTTTGCTACTTTTTCCCAACATAAAAATCATAGAATCACCCACTTTTATTATACGTTTGTACTATTATAATCCTCATCCTTCCTTTGATTATCCACTTCTACAGTTCTAAGTTGATTACTAGTCATCCTTCAATTCAAGTACATTGTCATTATCAATTTGTCACAACTAAACGTACTCTGTTCAGCGTTATCACCCTCTCTCTCCGTTTTCTTAAATATATGAATATTGAATAGGCAACAATGATTGTTGCATATCTATCTATCCACCGTAATTTTTCACGAATAGATTTAATACTTAATATTTGTGTGTATGCATGAACAACATCATCTATCCGTGCTTAATTACATAATTTTTGGAGTTTTTTGTTGTCCACCGAAATTTATTGCCGATAATCGTATACCAACAATCACTTGTCATGGACTAGCTTCCATCTGTTTATAGTAAAATCATAATGCATTTACAAGAAAAACTGTATCAGCAGCAGCAGCTTAAAGGTCTGGGGACTCCAATCTCAGAGATGCTGCAGGGCTCTAACCATGTCAACAATGCCGTCTCGAAAGTGAACCGAAACTCGAATCAGTCATTGTCTGTTAAACGTGTGTACTAATACAATCTAAACCACTTTAAACCCAAATTGGAGGGAGTTAATTGTAATTATAAAGCTAAAAAAAGTCATTACCTTGAAAAGGAAGCAACCCTCAGTGTATTATTTTCTCCCAGTTCACATCATTGAATTGCAACAAATGAAACAAACCCAAAGACAAAAACAAGAAAATACAGTTCTGAAAGGAGATGTTATGCCACAATAATTGAACAATGGTTGGTGCACATCAATTCTTGGTCTGCTCTAATATTATTCCATATAATATTCAAATCAACAAGTTATATCCACCCCCCCATGTGATTTCTAAACAGCCAAGAACTGGAAACAAACAAAATTCCAGTACCATTATAAGATTGATGTTCCAAACAGTGAACACTATCATGTACATTTTGACACCAGTGATCTTAATCATCCTGTTGTCCTTTCCTTTCTAACTCAAAAATGAAATAACCCATTCAGCCAAACAACCCCTCTCCCACATCTGCAAATTCATCATCACACTCCACAAAACACAAAGCATGTAGGTATGCAAGTATGCACATTACAATAGTGTTGTTTATTAGATATATCAGATGTGCAATGCAAGTGGTAGCTTAGGTAAGTTAGAAATTCAGATAATTATGTAAAAAATAAAATTATGCCTTTTCCCTTACAAATCTCCCCTTCTCAATCTCTCTATCCCCACCACATTGTCTTTTAATTTAGTAGAAACAAAAGACTTTAAAAAAAATTGATCAAATTAGTTTCTGATCACTGAATTCTTCTGCTTCTTCTTGTTCTTCTTCTCCGCGTTTCTCGACAACCTGATCATCTTCACAGCCATTACTCTCCAGTGCCCTCTTCTCTTGCTCCTCTTCATTAATCACATTCCCTTTCTCCTTCTTCTCGGCCTTCAGTCTCAATGCCTCTAATAATTCCCAGACAGCCTTTTCTTTATCTCTTCGATTTTTGATCAAAAGCTCGCTAATATCAGCCGGTGTCATCTCGGCTTTATCGATAACTTCTCTCAACTGTTTCATCAGATCCTCCTCAATGTCACCTTCGTCGTACTCCAAATAATTCTTGAAAAGTATTTTCAACGAATCGAACGAACAATAACTCATAAATATATGCATATCCATCCTCCCACTCCTCAACAATGCCGGATCAAGTTTCTCTATATGATTAGTAGTAAACACAAAAATCCTCTCACTCCCGCAACACGACCATAATCCGTCCGTAAAATTTAACAATCCCGATAAAGTAATCGAATTAACATTCTCCTCCCCCGCACCACCTCTCATTTCCGCTGGCAATAGCCCGTCCTGACCTCTACCCGCTGAGCTACCACTACTACTACTATTCTTCTTCCTATTCGTCAAATTTATGGAACAATCAATATCCTCGATAACAATTATCGACTTCGAACTAGTCTTCATCAACAACTTCCTCAACTCCGAATTCGTTTGCACCTCAGTCAACTCCAAATCATAAATATCGTAACCTAGATGATTCGCCATTGCGGCAATCATACTAGACTTTCCCGTACCAGGAGGACCGTACAATAAATACCCGCGCTTCCATGCGCGACCGGTCCTCCTGTAAAAATCTTGACCGTCCGCAAAATCTTTTAAATCGGACATAATTTTAATCTTTCTAGAAGGATCCATAGCAAGTGTTTCGAAAGTACTAGGATGTTTAAACGGCACAGATTCCCAGGGATGCCCACGCGCATCTAAAGATCCACCTCGGGAATTGGTGTACAACAATCTATCTTGATTTAAACGTCTTATTTCATTAGCTCTCTCCATAATAAAATTCAAATAAGAATCTAAAATAACCGCTTTATTTTTCTTGTTGATACGCAAGGTGAAGCCGCGTTTCTCTTCCGGTAAAGGTCTCCAGGAAAATGACTGCGACTGGCGTTGCGTAACAACATGCTCCCACGTAACTTGAATGCCGTTATATATGTCTATGAGACGATCATTGTTGGACAAGCCAAATGTGATTGCGGAGGAGTTAAGGCCGCGCGTGAGACTTAAACGGTTACCAGTGATCGAAGCTGAGCTAGATAAGTAGAGCTGGACCGCGTTGTAGAGTTCGTTAGTGTTGACGCCGTCAATCTCAGTGATGTCGTAGTAGCAGTAAGAGGAAGCCCAGTGGAAGAGACGTTGGAAGATTTTGACAGAAGCGAAACGGAGTTCGGGTGGGAAGACAGTGTGGAGGATGCTTTGACAGAAAGCCCAGACGCCCATGAGGGATGCTAGGGATGTCCAGAACTCTTTCATTTTTTAGTGTGTGTTTTTGGTGTTTGTGTGTGTTTTTTGGAGAGGGTTTGAAATGGGGAAAGAAAGGAGAGGATTGAAAGGGTTTGGGAGTATATGGGGATGATCTAATATGGAGGGTGGATTTATAGGATAAAACTTTGTTCCTTTTTTGACTACGTTACTACATGACAACATGTATTCATGACCGACCTCTGGGTCTGGTTGTAGACAAACGGTGTCCAAATATTTGAAAATCGTATTTGTCAAAGATATCTCTGTTTCAATTTATTTTCAAAAATACGGCAAAAATTACACAGTATGAGATTGTTGTATCAAACGTTGAAAAGTTGTATACGAGGTTGCGTAGTTCCATTTCAGATTGCATTATATTTTTGTAAAATTAATTTGTAATTTAGATATTTTTGAAGGAAGTACAATAATATATTTATATATTGTGAAAAGTACGTTTTTAATGTGTTAAATTAAATAAATAAATTTTGAGCATGATAAGATTATTTAGTAATAAAAATTTATATTTTATAATCTAAATTCTGAGTTTGATTCTCATAAAAAAGAAATCTGATACATTTTTATCTGAGTATTTTTTTGAGTTACATTCATAATAATGCATAAATAATTTTTCGTAATTGCCACCGGTATGTGAATAATGCATAAATAATTTTTCGTATAGGAGTCGATGATGTAGATGTTTAAACTTTTGTGAATGTTTTCTGGAGTTAGTAAATGCTGCTGTATTATTCTTCTATAAGCTAGAGAAGGTAATAAATCGAGATTTATATGAATCAATAATACGATGCATATGATTTAAAAATATATAGAATATAAAAAGTTTGTTATGGTTTAGTAATTTTCACACCCAACCAAGTATTAAAATTGTATTTGAGTTGTGTAATAAAAAATGTAAAAAATGTTTGGCGGCATCTTTCACTTTTACAAAGAAGCCAAGGGCTTCAAGTCATGGCATGAGAATGGACTGCAGGTGATATGTTATGCCAGGTGTTTCAACAATGTTACATTACATCCTAAATTGTATACTGTGCAAGAACCTTAAACTATGTTTTCGCATTTCATAAACCATAACAAGACTAAGTTAATACTAATA